>CAKNXH010060120.1:62633-91478 GCA_932178445.1 Andricus quercusramuli
ATATTTTTTGCCGAATTGGACTAAATATGATCCAATTCGGCAAAAAATAGGTTTTTTAAAAATGTGGACTTACGCCACTTTTACATTGAGCGACACATGTTATGGTCATGGTCTGACTCGTGATGAGCCTAATAATGATGGGGTATTGGGGGTTCAAACTGTCGGGACAAGAATATACCTGCCTATACTGTGATCTTAAGTTGGTCTTTTTTTCACGAGGGGTGGTCGTAAATGGGTCGCGAGTGAAAAACTTCAACATAGTTGTCCTTTATTCCAGTAATCCAAGTAAGTAAAAAAGAAATGTGTGCGTTTTGTTTCGTGGTCGGTGCTAGTATTGTGCACTAGAGATTCTTGGGGAACCAGCTACGAATTTACCTAAACATGAAAAGATTCGAGGTTATTTTCTAATAGATCCTTTCATTGAGTTTTCTTGTTTTGTGTGGAATTGAGATTTATTTAAATTGAGACCTTCTACCTGAATAACCTGTTGGAACTGGAATAAGACTGCTGTTCATCTTTATCTTGGCTTCTTGATCAAAATCTGGCCATAAGACAAGGTGGTCTTTTTGGCCTACCCTGTAATCTTTTCTTTTTTATAAGTTCCCTATTTAGGTTGGACTTGATACCCGAGAAAGAAAAAGGTGGAGGCGTTGAGGTGGGCCATTCTGTACACTTTGCGTGAGGAGTTTTCGAATGGGCGGGAAAACTTCTAACAACATATTTGGGGCTTCAGGGAGCATTATGTACCAAGATTTCTTGTTATGCAGCCGCGACAAAAAACCATTTTACATTAAAAAGTAAATTTAAACCACACACGTGAAAGGATTTGAAAGAAAATTGTAGTGTATATAAAAGAGAAATTGTGTTTTTTAATTTACTTATCAAAATACAGAAGCGGACAGTGTTGTGACATGAAGAGGAAATATTCCTATACTCCTTTCAAATATAAAACTAGTGCGATTACCTCTCCAGTGAAAACTGAAAAATATCAAATTAAAAAAAAATTGTATTCTGAACTGTATGCAGTCTTTCCTTCAAGGTTCCAAGTATTAAATATGTGAAAATTGCAAGTGCGTTTACTGTAAGGCAGAATAAAAATGCACTAATTAATCGGATCACTTGGTGCGATTTCTAAAATTCATAACTTCACGATTTCTGGAAAACCTAGCCTTTGAAGTACATTTACATTCATAAATATTATCCTCTAAAATTATACTCCTTGAAAAATATTCAATGCAAATTTCTTCCTTTTTCTCGATATAGTGTATGGGAAGGGTACAACCCTGCACGTAGCAACTGTGCACGCTGTTGGCCCATCTGTGCACGTTGAAATTCCAACATCCACAGTTGAGAGTGTCCAGTCTGTGCCCAACTGTACATGTCGACATTTTGGCGTGCACAGATGATACCCTACCGACGGTGCACTTGCACAGATGAGGTACTCCCAACTGTGCACGCCTCGATTAATACGGTTAGATTTTCAACTTACAAGACCACGTGCACGTATAGAATACTCCTACCTGTGCACAGGCACATATGGGAGACTTCAAACTGTACTTGTCTCAATTTGAGATGAGTATAATTGTGCACCAGCCGAACTTTGCACGACGGGGACTGGCTGTACAACTGTGCACGTTGTTGGTTCCCGACACAACTGTGCACGTGAACAGATGGTAAACTCTAAACTGTGCACGTCCAAATCAATACAATCAGCTTTTTTAGTGACAAGTCCGTGTGTACTGATACGATACTCCTAACTGTGCACGAGCTCAAATGCGAAACTCTCAATTGTGCACGTCTCAAGTAATATCATCAGGATTCTCACTCAAAAGTCCACGTATTCCAAAATCGCAAATAAATTAATAATACAAAAATATGTAAATCATGGACAAAAATGTCAAAAAAAGCAAATTTATAGCATGCTCCTTTGGTTCAAGCTAAAGTAATTTCAGGTTTGAGATCTTCACTTCATTCGAAATGTGTGCATATGACTCATACCGAAAAAAATTATTTTTGCACATTTTCAGAAAATCATAAATTAACTAACAAATTTTTCTGATTGTTTCAAAACCTAAGAATGAAATATAAATTATTGTTCAAACAAATTTGTTATAAAAGAACGACTATCACGTAAACTACTAGTTATTGTTTCAATTTTTACTTTATAGTTAATGGGTGACGGACAACTGTGCACGTCTATCTGTGCACGTCCAAGACCACAGGAGCCTATCTGTGCAAGTCGAAATTTCGACGTGTACAGTTGTCATTTGGACAACTGTGCACGTGCACAGATGGTACTTGGACAACTGTGCACACTTATGTCCTTACGTAAGGATTGTACTTAAGTAATTCAGAGAGTTCAAGGAATTCAGACAATTCAAAGAATTCAGAAAATTCGAAGAATTCACAGAATTTAAGGAATTCAGAGAATTAAAGGGATTCAGAGAAAGCAAGGCATTCAGCAAATCGGAAGCATTCAGCGAATTGGAGGAATTCAACAAACTCAAGTAATTCAGAGAATTCAAAGAATCCAGGGAATGCACAGAATTAAAAAAATTCGACTAATTTAGAGAGTTCCAGGAATTGAGAGAATTTCTTAAATTTAGAGAATTCCAGGAATTCAGAGAATTCAAGGAATTCAAAAAAGTCAAGGAATTCGGAGAATTAGAGTAATTCAGAGAGTGAAAGGAATTCAGAGATTTCCTAGAATTTGAAGAATTCTAGGAATTCAGAGAATTCAAGGGATTCAGAGAAAGCAAGGCATTCAGGGAAGTCAGAGAAATCAACAATTTTAACGAATTCAGCGAATTCACTACGAATTCACGGGAATCTATGAATTCCTTGAATTCTATGAATTCGTCGAAAGTGAGGCTCGCGGGATTTTCAAACTTTTGCGCATGTCCGAATTCTTTCTCCCATTTGTTCTTTGGAATTGAAAACTTTCTGACTATATTCTTAGAAAGTTTATCATTTAACAATCGAATTTTGGGCTGCAAAATATTATTGCTCAACTGAGAAATATTGATTTCAACAAATTTTAATACATTTATGAATCTTACCTTTGAAGTGATACGTACAGTTGCGATATTCGGAACCAAGTATGAATTTTTGTACGAGAAAGCACCTAAAACTAGGCCAATATATGAGATATGATAAACAGAGAGAATACGTAATGTTTTATAGTTGTTTTTATGCAAGTTAGAAACTCTTACGTAAGAACATAAATGTGAACAGTTGGGCAAGTGACATCTGTGCACGTACACAGTTGGGAAAGGTACATCTGTGCTCGTGCACAGTTGGGAAAGTTACAACTGTGCACGTGCACAGTTGGACAAGTGACATCTGTGCACGTGCACAGTTGGGAAAGTGACATATGTGCACTGCACAGTTGCGTGGGTGACATCTGTGCACGTGCACAGTTGGGAAAGTGACATATGTTCTCGTGCACAGTTGGGTAAGTGATATCTCTGCACGTGCACAATTAGGAAAGTGGCATCTGTTTACGTGAAAGTGCACAGGAGTCCATCTGTGCACGTCTAAATTTCGAAGTGTACAGTTGCCCAAGCACCAAGTGTGCACGTGCACAGTAGTCCGTATGACCAACTACGTGAACAGTAGTCCGTATGACCAACTACGTGCACAGTTGTCCGTCTGGCCATCGACGTGCACAGTTGGGTACGTGCAAAGTTGGGTACGTGCAAAGTTTCTACGTGCAAAGTAAAATACTTTTTCCAAAAGTATTTCAGGTGCGATGTCTTCGAAGAAGAAATCAGAGTCATTGAAAGTTGATTGAGATAGAGTAAATTGAGATAAATTGGATAGGTTTGGAATTGGGAATGTAAAAGAAGACTTTAATAGTTCATTGGGGGGAAAATTACTATCTGTAGATGCATGCTTAGGGGCGATGAGGTGTAGTCGTCTAAGGAGATGCCAAACATTCTCTTTTTTGTTTCTGTTTGAAATCTCGTTATAGTTATATTGATTTTGTGCATCTCTGAGTTTAGTTTGTACTAGGTTTCTGAGTTTACGAAATTGAGCTTCAATAACATTGCTCTTAGTTCTTTTGGCAAGTTGGCGTTTACTGTCACGTTCCCTCATCAAGTTTCTGATTTCAGGTGTGATCCATGGAGCAGCTTAAATGAAATTTTTGGCAACGTGTAGCGGAGCAAGCTTGTCAAATGCGGAGTTAAGGTAATTGGTCAAAGCGTCAATTTTACTATTGATATCCGTGTCTAGTAAAATTCTTTCCCAATCAAAGGTCATAAGATGTTCATGAAATTTATGTTCATCGATGTTAGTGATGTTCCTCGTCATTTTCTGTGTACGTGTTGTGTCCGGATTGTAGGAGAATTTATAAGTAATGTTAATCAAGTCATGGTTGGAGAGAAAAAAATAGGGTGTTGTGAGTGGGAGAGTACCTTGTCAATGTCATCAACAATCATTAAGTCAATGAGAGTACTAGAATGTTCAGTGTGATGGGTTGAGGAATGGGGTACAATTGAGAGTACTGAAGAGTGTACTAAAGATTTTAAATATTTAGATTGATTACAGGAAATGTTTAAGTTGGTGTTAAAATCTCCAGTAAGAATGATGTTATTGACGTTGGGAATGTGTGAGAAAATTACAGATTAAAGTTCTGTGCCATAAGAGGCATTGGGTGGTTTGTAAACTATGCCCACTAAAATACTGTCGGTGGATGAGCTAACTTCAACAAAAAGAAATTCTGTCGAGGGATAGTTGTTCACTGGACTCACTTCCACCACGGCGTCTCTGTCTCTCCGGAAGAGTGTGTAATTGTCAAGTTCTACGAAGCTAGAGAGTGAATTTGGTGTTAACCAGGTCTCAGAAACAGCTATGACATGGTAGGAACAGGCACTGAAAAAGTGCTTGAATTCTATAAAATGTGCTGAAAGAGACTGAGCATTAACATGGCAAATGCTTAAAGTGTCCATTGAAAAATTAAAAGAAACAGATCAAAAGTTAGAAGCTTCCCAAGCATGCATATATAATGACCGAAACAATAAACCAACCCATACACAGCCAAAGCAATGTAATTACACTTAAAGTTAGAAAATCTGTATAATAGAGAATGAGTGACGACTAACTGAATAAACACTGTGAACCGGCTATAGTTAAATAAGACAAGCATTACAAAAAATATCCAATCAAAATGATAGCAGTTGTGAGCGTGGTATATGTCCCACAGATTTCTGTGAGAAATCGCAATTAAAGGTAATCTAAAAAGTGGTAGAATATCAAATGTTACAAGATGTATAGAAAAAATCAGGTTAATATAACTACGGTATACAATATTAGGTATAATTAACAAAATCCAGTTAATATAATCTAAAATAGTAACTTAGTGCACGTCCCAAGAATATCTGTAAAAAATCGCTATGGAAGGTAACAGAGTATACTTAGACCGTCGTTGCTATGTCAGTCCTTCAACAGTTTGGAGATTTGTCAGCTGAATTCTCGGCGAACCGTCCTCCGTCCGACCAAAAATTCTGCCGCCAGATATCCAAGGATATTTTTTTTTTTCTTCGAAGACCGAGAGCGATGGCATAGGTCTTCCTGCAGAGAGGTGTTAATGCCTCGCGAAGGTAAATGGGCCTTCTCTCGTTGTAGGTTGATCCAAGGTTCGAAGCCGAAAAATCCCTTTTCACCTTGCGCCTCTCAATGAACTTGTCGCGTAGTTCCTGACGACTGAACTGAGCAACAATGATCGGAGGGATGGAGGGGTTGGTAAGTAAGGGTGCTTTGATCACTCTATAAGTAACTACCACGTCTTCCTTGAGCAGAGGAACATCAAGAGCTGTAGCAATCGAGTTTAAAGTGGCAAAGAGATCCTCATTTTGCTTCATGGGGAGCCCATGAATCTCAAGCGTAGTCTGTAGAGCCGCTTGCTCGTTGGCATTGAGCGCATGCTCCAAAGTGGTCACTTTCGTTTTAAGGATATTAGCTTCCTTTTTTATTAGGCTTATTTTCTCCTTATTTGTTTCGGTTCCAATTTCCAGTGAATCAATGCGCTTCGTATTATCTGAGAGATTAGATTTGATCTCAGAGAGCGTAGCATTTAGGCTGCCATTAAAAGCTTGTTGTTTGTTTTCAAACTCACTGAGTCGTGTCAAAATCTCATTCGACTGCGCAAGCGCTTCACTTTGGCCGTCCGAGACCGCTTTTCGAATAAGATCGGTGATGTCCAAAGGTACAGTCGTAGCATTTACCAAGGTGTCCAAAAGGGTGGGGGGTACTACGGTATCTTTACCTACCTTCTGCTCCTTGTTAATTGATCTCGTTGGGCTAGCGGTTATTTCCGGTGACAGAGAGATGGCACTAGTTGTCGATACGCAATTTTAACAATAATATTCAGTTCAGCCTTATTTAAGATTTTCGTACTCAACTTTGGAAATTCCAACATTAGCACAGGCCAAATGGATCAAAATG
Organism: Andricus quercusramuli; assembly: GCA_932178445.1. Lineage (NCBI taxonomy): Eukaryota > Metazoa > Arthropoda > Insecta > Hymenoptera > Cynipidae > Andricus > Andricus quercusramuli. Next base: position 69,081 of record CAKNXH010060120.1, read on the forward strand.
CCACATTTCCCACACATTAAAACATCCGCGGCACCTCTGTTAATTGCTGCACTGCACACGGAACACGCACCCATGATGCTATCGGAGCTATCACCTTTATACACAAAATAAAGGCAGTTAATCAAGAAGCTGCAGCGAAGAGTCAGGGTTCCTATGTAATGGAGGCACTGACAATCACTTTGAACAAAACTTAGAGTAGGTTGAGACTGGAACACCACACAAAACACAAAAAGTTCGAGGAGGATCGGTTCAGCACGTCAGTCACCGATCGCCATCTTGAACATGTGCACAGTTTACCATCTGTGCACGTGCAAATTTGTTTGTCAGTGGCTACCAATGTGCACAGTTGTACAACCGGCCCTCGTCGTGCACGTCCAAATTAATACGATCAGATCTCCTACTTACAAGTCCACGTGCACATACAGGAGGTTCCCAACTGTGCTCGTCTCAATTTATGCGATTAGACTTTTCACTATTACATGTGCAAACATGACATACATCATACCCCCTCAACTATACATGTATAAATTAATACGAATAAATGTCTAACTTACTAGTCCACGTGCCCATATAGGAGACTCCCAACTGTGCACGTCTCAATTAATACGATTGAACCTTTCACAAAAAAGTCCACGTGCACAGATTGTACCTTTCCAACTGTGCACGGCTCAATTACTGCGACCAGTTTTCAACGGGATGGGGTCAACTTTGCACGTGGCAAATTTGCACTTGCTCAACTGTGCACGTCGATGGCCAGACAGAACACTGTGCACGTCGTTGGCCAGATGGACAACTGTGCACGTGTCATCTGTACACTCTCGAAGTCGTCTCTTGGACAAGTGTGCACGTGCACAGATGGTACTTGGACAACTATGCACGTTGAAATTTCGACGTCCACAGTTTTTCAAGTACCATCTGTGCACGTGCACAGTTGTCCAAGTGACAACTGTACACGCCGAAATTTCCACGTGCACAGATGGGCTGCTGTGGACTTGGACGTGCGCAGATGTCACTTGCCCAACTGTACACGTCCACAGATGGAACTTGCCGAACTTTGCACGTGCACAGATATCACTTGTCCAACTGTGCACGTGCACAGATGTCATTTGTCCAGCTGTGTACATGCACAGATGAAACTTGCCCAACTGTACACGTCCACAGATGAAATATGCCTAAATGTGCACGTTTATGTCCGTACGTAAGGGTTTATACAAGGGTTAAAATTACTCAAACGTGATGGAATTGAGCGTACTAACTTTCTTAAAGTTAGTTAAAAATATTTCTAATATTATTTTTATGAAATTATTCCTTCCAAATTATTATAGATACATGAAAAGCTCTTTTTTTTCAACCCCCTTGGAAACGTGCCATTGCATGCACGTGAAGCAGGCGTAATGTGGCCGCTTCCAAACCAGTGACGTTCGCTCATGCACACTCCGTTGCCGGGCCGACATGACTGGGCCGGTATTTATTTTTTGAAGTTACTTATCTGTCTTTGATTTCACAAAATTACACATTTTTCTTAGTCTTTGGTTAGTGAAATATGAAGACTTATTTATTTGGGTGGTACACATTTTTTTCTTTAAATTCTCTTGATTTCACCCCCCAGATTTGCTCGAATGGCAGAAAAAGTAAGAAAGTATTTTTGAAAATTTTTAAATCTATTTCCTCTGGAAAAAGGCCTTTTTGAAAATTTGTGATAGAATCGTTAATAGATTATCTTACTCTATCTGGCATGATTTTCTTGAAAATTATTTGCTGAATACTTTTCAAATTCAACCCCTCCAACCAATTTTTATAGGGGCTTGAAAAAAACTCTATAAGTGCAAAAATGACGTATTATGTCCCGCGTGAAAAAAAGTTCGCTTGCTCAATCATGGGTCAAAAATAGGTCATGAATGCTTAAAGTTCGACGGTTTCCAGAGTTTAACTTGCATAAAAACAAACAAAACCTTACTAATTTTCTCTGTTCATCATTCCACTTAAATTGGCCTATTTTCAAGTGATTTTTCAAACCAAAATTCATAATTGGTTTCAAATATCAAAACTGTACCCATCGCTCCAAAGGTAAGTTTACGAGGCACCATAAAAGAAATGGTGGACTTTAGCAGCACAAAGAAGAATATGTGGCTCCCAATTAGGGATGGGCTGGAACGAGCGGTGCGGCTCATGAACGAACTGCGCGATCACTCTATGATAACCGAAGGACTTCATAGGGATTTGATCGAGAACGTTGGACGAACTGCCCGAACGAGAGCCATGATCCGAAAGGAGAAGGCAAAGAAGAAGACAGACGAAAGCTGGACTCAGACTGAGGAAGCCGTGGCAGCTCCCACTCCCCGCGATAGGAAGCGAGAGAGGGAGTCCACCCTGAGTCCAGTAGAGATGAGTCCTTCCAAGCCGAGAAGCAAGAAGCCGAGGACACGTAACGCTCTAGCGCCAACGACCTCGACACCGGAAAAGGTGGAAAAAAAGCGAGAGTATGCGCCAAAACGGAAGAAGAGGCAGATGCGAGCTAGAACTGAGGCGGTCCTTATCAAACCGACCGAGGGACTTAGCTACGCGACGGTCCTCAAGGACCTTAAGAAGAAGGTGAAACCTGACGCCCTAGGCGTAAAAATCAAGGGGTTCAGGCAAACGAGACACGGCGAGGTTCTAGTAGAACTGGGACCTACATCAAAAGGCAGAGCTGAGCTCTCGGCTGCCATCAAGGAGGCGGTTGGGGACGGGGGTAGCGTACGTGAGCTTGTCCCACGCACGGAGGTCGAGATTCTGGATCTCGATACGACGACAGATGCAGAAGAAGTAGAGGAAGCAAACCGGTTGGAGTCATCAGGGTCAGCCTCACGAAAAGACCCATCAGAGGTAATCTGAAGGCTTTCGTGGAGCTGGCAGAAGATCTGGCTGTAAGCTTAGTGCCAAAGCACACCGCAGTGCTACCTCTGCGCCGCAAAGGAAGATAAGCCCCGGACAGACCATCGTCCGGGGACAAGGAGTTGCTTGGCGTTCAGGCAGGCAGTCTCGCTGAGGAAGCCTCTTGAACGTGCAAGCTAACATCGTAGCTGGGCAGGTCCAACAAGAAGCCCAGTTCACCGAAAGTAAGCCAAGCTGGCAAAAAAGAATGAAGGCCGAGGCACTGCCAAAAAAATACGGCACCCCCTGAAGTAATGCGAAAGCGGTTTCCGGGGGGACATCTGCCAAGAAGGAAAGGGTATTTATGTATTTTTCAAAATATTTCACAAAGAAAGCTGTTTGACGCATCTGGAAAAAATTAGAATCATTTTGAAATAAGGCTTTCAATAAAATGCCCAAAAACTCTACCCCCTCCACCTTAATGAATATTCCTCGAAATGAATACATTTTTGCGTGAAGAGTACCAGCAATAGGACTACAGCTGGCCCAACTTTTCGCTTGATAAGACAACTCTGTATTTAAGGGTGGATACACTTAAGAAATTATGCAGCATATGTACAATTCCTTCATTGAGAAAAGAATTTTCAATTTCCTAAGATCAGATATAGGTATATTTAGCGAAGATCTGGATTGCAAAAGTCAATTTGTCCTGCTTTTAAGCATAAAAAAAATAAACAAAAAATGACTAGTTTTTTTCTATATACCGAAGGGCCTACGACAAAGTCACCGGCCGCGTCCTCCGGTTACGGATAGAGGTTCCCTGTATCAATGGTTTCTGCTGAATGTGGTTACAATAATTAATAAGCAGTAATGAAAAATTGTCCACGGATTGTCCCGAAGGAATAACCAACAAGAGGGTACAGCAGGGCTCATCACTTTAAGCATGTGCAGACTGACACGACAAGTGCGAGACTGACAGAAAGTTTTTTCTTAAATTTTTTTCTTCGTTTTCCAGGAATCCTGGGAAGGGTTACGGTCAATACGCTCACGTTTCGTTGCGGCTCATTGTTCACACCGAAGGGTTTGATTTTTTTCTACTTGAATTCACAAAACATTTTCTCAAACTGTAATTTACCGTGAAGGATTGGGGACGAGTCGAAGGGCAAGTTTGACGAAAATTTATGAGGGCCGGTTCGACCTAGTCTCGTGACTGACACTGTCAGTCTCGCCAGTCAAAGACTGAATTCTGGCGAGCCCTGGTATACAGCCTTACCATTCATGCTTGGCTCTACAAGGATGAACGAACTCTTTTCCCTAGCTTTTCGTGTGAACAGCAATGATATCACAAAACATAGTTGTAGTAAGTGCAAGTTCAAAAAACGAACTCGCAGGGCCCCCTAACGATTGGCCGGACAACAGTGCCGACTACTTTCGAGATAGAGGAGCCAATGCAGACAGAGTCAATGCTATGGACCGGCAAAATCTCACTACCTTTGAGTCGACGGAACGACTCAGGAATGACCTACTGATGTGCTACGATACCAGAACGGCCCCAAAACGAGAAGGTTACCTGGCGCGACTGCATGCTCTGTGGTGCGAGAAACGCACAAAGCTCTCGCAGTTTTCGCATCTACGTCTGCAAAACCGTGTCGAGTACCTCCGGATAAAGGGTTATGTAAGCGGAGCGTCTACTTAACCGCAGGCAGAACAAGCCGGCAACAGAGAAAGAGAGGCGACACTGAAAGCAACCGCTGGCAGGGATCCAATAGAGGAAGAGCGATTCTTCAGGACCAGGAGAAACATCAACATCCGGATTTATCTCTCTCCCGAAGATAATGCAGCGAGAACGCTGGTGGATGAAAACCATAAAAAAAACAACGGCTGATCATAAGACCAAAAGATGAATGCATCAACTCAGCACAAATATATTACCGCATTCAGTTTGTAATTGAATACATAACATTTGGCAGGAACTTCACTGCCAGGGATGGACATTTTGCGCGTGAACTGCGGATCCGTTATCACACACTCAACAAGTCAGAGCTGTTGACAGTTAAGCAGCATATTGTTGACAGAATACGGGTACTATCGGACGCTAGGAGAAGTCTAAGCGAAGGGATAGATGACTCAGAGAAACTCAACTATCTTCTCTGACCCATCTCGACTCCAGTTACTGTCGACCATCCGCCAAACCAGGGGAGGTCGAGGCATTTTGGAGAGAAGTCCACAAAGTCCAGCATCCACTTAAAGAAAACTGAAAGATCATTATAAGCTTCATGAAGCTGTGCAGTGCCCTTATGATACCTGAGGAGAAATGTCTACCTATCACTAACGAGGAGGTGAAAAAGTATTAAGAGGTATAAAGAACTATTGCGCTCCTAGACGAGATGGTATCAAGACCTTCTGCTGGAAGAAGTTTCTTCCAACTCACCAGCATCTGGCCCGCATTTTGACCTCATGCTTGAAGCCGGAAGAACCTATTCCGGAGTTGTTAGAGGAAAGACGCACTGTACTCCTGCCGAAGTTGGGCAACTTAGCTGCCCCTTAGAATGACAAGCCAATTACTGGTCTAAATACGCTGTATAAGATCTTTATAAATATGCTTAATGACAGGATTGTTCAGACGATGAGATCTGTGTGGCGAGAAATGTACGAACAAGGTGGCTCAAAGAAAGGCATGCAGGATTTCGGAAGGATATGCTCATCGACAGATGTGTCCGCGAAGAGGCAACATTCTACCAGCGCTACATACTGATGGCCTGGATTGACTAACGGTAAGCTTTCGATGCAGCCTCCTAGAGGCTCATCTGTCTATCGTAATATATCGTCTATCGTCTATACATCGTAAGGTGCATAGAGAGATGAACGCCCCTTTGGAAAACCAGATTCACTTTCTTATGTGGAAAACATAGTGTGACAAATTGAAAGCATAAGGTCACTCATATATTTTACATGGATAATCTTAACATCTATGATAGGAATGCAGAGCAACTACATCTAGCTTTAGGGATTGTCGAGCAGTACATTTACGAGATTGGAATGGAGTTTGGGTTCAAGAATTGAGCGAAGGTTACAGGACCCTACAAAACAGGTGTGTGAAATGGCTTTCGGTGGATTTGGCTGGAACTTGGTGAATATGTAGATTAGAACGGCCTAATGAGAGATCGTGGAAAAATTAGGAAAAATGGAATATATATGCTGGAAGGGAAGAGACGACGGCAGAGTGGGGTCAATACCAGATACGAGTTTGATAATAATTTATGTTGCGCGCTTCTCAAAACAGCCGAACACTGAGCGCTCAAGATTTTAATTTAATAGAACGTAACTGCTTCAACGTTGAAAACGATGACCCGGGGATATCAATATCAAATGAGGTTTATATTACAATGGCGTACATAGCGCACTGGTCTCACCGACCAAACGCTGAGCGCTCGAGATGTAGTCTAAAATTCAAAACATGCTTCCATGAGCGCAAATAAGGTTACAACGTCCGGTCGAAACAAAGCAAGGTAATTTTAAAGATACATATCGCGCGCTTCTTTACAACAGCCGAAAACTGTGCGCTGAAGATTTTAATTTAATGAAACGTCACTGCTATAACGTTGAAAACGGTGCCCCTGGTAAGGTCAATATCAAATGAGATAATTATGACAATGATATGCATCGCGCGCTGGTCTAGCCGACCGAACGCTAAGTGCTCGAGATGTAATTCAAAATTCAAAGCATGCTCCCATGAGCGCAGATAAGGTGACAACGTCCGGTCGGAACAAAGTGCGGTGATTTAAAAGATATATATCGCGCGGTTCTTGAAACAGCCAAACGCTAAGCGCTCAATATTCCAATTTAATACAACGTAAATGCTATAACGTTGAAAGAGGTGCTCCGGTGAGATGAATATCAAATGATGTTAATATCTCGATAATATACATCGCGGGCTGGTCTAAGCGATTGAACTCTAAGCGCTCGAGATGTCTAGAATTTAAAGCATGCGTACGTGAGCATCGATAAGGTGCAACGTCCGGTCCGAATTTCAAAGATATATATATCGCGCGCTTCTTACAACAACCGAACGCTAAACGTTCAAAATATTAACTCGCTTGCTAAAAAACAGCAAAATTGGATCTCGGAACTGTTATTCACAGTTGAAAAGCAGGAATTTGTATAAAGTTCTTCTGTTTTCTAAAGGTTTTGCGAAACCTGAGTATAGCAAAATATTTGTAACTCCTTAAATACATTAAATAATTTGTGGTTCTTCATTTGGCCTTACCTCTTTACCTCTATTGGCAGCATTTAGAATCCTATGTAGCAATGATGATAGGGGATACTTAACGTTTTGCTGGTAACTTGCTCAGCCTAGGAACCATAAAACGCTTGCGATATCTGCACTCGTGCTCAGTGTTTGGCATCTGATTAATATGTACAGTAATAGCCGAGAATTCTTTAATTATTGTCTGGCCGTAGTTCAACAATTTCATTGAACGCTATCCACAGTTGATAACTTGTCGCATTTCAGAAATGAGAATATACTCTTACACTGATTAAACTACGTTCATTACGTAACGCATCTAGTTGAAACTCTTTATCATCATTCCTTTGCAGCTTGTCTTGAATGTAAGATGGTGCAAGATGACCTCGATAAACGCCAATCGTGATGTCACGTAGTTCGTCTACTGTAAGGCGAGCATCCAGGATCACGTTGAAGCTCCTTTATTTTATTACTAATTGATAGATTGCAATTCAGGCATAAAGAACCATCGCCGGCAACTTCAAGTTCTGGTCTACGAAGTTGAAGGCGTTTGAAAATTGCAATACTTTTTCTGTCTGTATCAATATTTCCATCAACTCGAACCATCTTTCTTGGTTGATAGGCTCTTTTGCACATATAACAGTCAATTCGAACACTAAAAGTAATTTTTAAAGCTTTTAACTTTCAAGAGGTAAGAGGTCTTTAAAACCACAAAAATGCTTCAAAACAGCAAATGGAAAAACAGAAACAGCAAAATAAATGAAGAACCATTCAAAAATAATTAGACAAAGAAAGGAATTAATCATGATGTTCGGGGAGCAAAAAAAAGTCTGCTTGGAACACCTAAGGAAAGTGAATGTGGCATGCTTTTTCTGGTACCTGGAAGTGCACAAAAATCGTTGAGACAAAATCTGAAACGATCCTGTTCGCACGAAAATCACTTTTTTGTTCAGTCAAAAGTACCAAAAATCAGGTTTTTGAGAATATCTCCTCATGGATGTATTTCATCACAAAAGTTGTGGCCATGTGATTTGTAGAGAATTGAATTAACTTCCGAACGAGCTCTATAACTTTAAAAAATTTTGATTGGTTGCCAAGATAGAGCGCATATCAGTAGGCCAAAATTAGCCATATAACTTCGAAAATATCAATTGGTTACCGAGATAGAGCGCATATTAGTGAAGGTGAAGGTGAAGTAATTTCGAAGGTAATAAAGTCATCTACCAACACCAATAACCATATCATGGATAAAATATATTCCAGAGGCGGTATCTCGGAAAAACCAATTTTTTTCACTGATTGACTTCACTAATATGCGTTCTATCTCGGTAACCAATGTATATTTTTTCAAGTTATAGGGGTCATTTTAAAGGTAATCAAATTTTCTACAAATCATATAAGAAGCACTTCAGTGAAAAGATACATCCTTCAGGAGATATTCGTGAAAACCTATTGTCGGTATTTATGGCCTACTGACATGCGCTCTATATCAGTGACCAACTCATATTTTTTGAAGTTATAGGGCTCGTTCAAAAGGTAATTTAATTCTCTACAAATCACACCAGAACAATTTTTGCGATAAAATACATCTCTGATGAGATATTCACAAAAAAACGATTTTTGGTACTTTTGACTGATAAAAAAAGTGATTTTCTTGCGAACAGGATATGTTCAGATTTTGTCTCAACGATTTTTGAGCACTCCTAGGTACCAGAAAGAGCATGCCACATTCACTTTTCTTAGGTGTTTCAAGCAGACTTTTTTTCCTTCCCGACCACCGTGTAATGCAGAACAATGAATCAGACTAATAAATGTAATTCAACCAATAAATGAAGAAAAGAACTATCAGAAATTCGATTCTGCAGATTATGAGAAATATTCAAATGCAATCTCAAGACTTTTCACAAAGGAAATGACCAACCTATAGCCATCGATAAAAATAAGAAGTGAAATGCTGCGTTTTGAACGACCGTCAATTTTTAAAACATTTGAACATTTGAAATCAGTCATTAATAATGATTATAAAAAAAAGAACATCATTATCTAAGAGAGCTTGAATTACGTTATAGATCTTCATAATAAATCAAAAGTTTAAAGAATAAAATTCAAAATCCAATCAATTCTTTTCACAATCTTAATTCATTGAAAATATGCCACCGAGCACTTTTTGATAAGGGGAAAGTGGAGTTTTCTGCCCCATATATCTTTTTATAATTCCAATAAATGGCTAATAACAATTTAGATGGTAATCATGTTTATTAGATTAGACAAACGCCAGACAGCACTTGTTGAGAATTAGAAGCCATACTCAACATTTCTAATAATAATTTAAACGAATTCATGTTTTTCAGTTGCTAAACAAATTCTGAGGTAACTATTCTTTTATGGTTTCCCGAAACCATAAGGGGCAGCCTCCGGTAAGATTGAAGTTTTCTACCAGCATCATTCTCTTAACGTCTTTATTTAAAGAAACTTTATAGAAATTCTGATTTTCCAACTGTGAATAACAATTATGACGTCACTAATTTTTATGGTTTCCCAGAACCATAAGGACCATTTTCTCGCAAGATTGACGTTTCCTACTCACTCCGCTCGTTTATTCGTTTATATTTCGGAAACAAAAGTTTGGGACTACTCTTACTCCTACACCAATAAGCCTCCGTGGCTCATGTCAGACGACCGCGCGTCATACTTCCATGCAGGAGGTCTGAGGTTTCATCCCTGAGCTGAGTACCAATGGAAATTTTTCTATTCACTTCTACAGGGGCTTCGGTGGTTTGGAACCCACCTTAAACTGCAGGTCCCCTCAGAAAAAGCTGATGTCGTACTAAGGTGAGGCTCCATGTCGAGGGGCCTTGGGGGCCAGAGCCGATTTTTAGAAGACTCGAAAATGAGTCAGCGTCCTTCTTGCGCTTGGGGGCTCCTACAGGGGGCACCACGCTCGATAGTCGCTGGCCGATTTCGAGTAATGAACACACACATACACTTACATAACACACCAGGGCAGTGCTTCGAATCTGTGCATCCACCTGATGACCTCAGAGGGATCGCTCTGTCCACCCTAATCTGCTAGGGAGGCTGCCAAATGGCAGAGTGGGTGAGGATCACTTTGCCTGATCAACAAAGGAGGACGTCATTTACTGTGCGATAGGTATGCCTGTTACCTGAGAGGTATAATCTCAGATCTTTGATAACAACGGAACCCACCGAGATCCAAAAAACACTCGGTGAAAGATGGCCGGATTTGCAGTACTGCCTTGAGAATATACACGGGTATGGCACAATAGGCTTTATAGCTTGAGCGCCAGGGCTGGGACCTTACGGGCCCCCCGCCTACATTACAACTAACCAACTACTCCTACACCATTTCCGCCATCACAGCAGCCAGAATTTCAAGCAAGTCAATATTTAGAGCGCTTAGCGTTCGGCTGTTTCAAGAAGCGCGCGAAATATATCTGCAAAATAACCGCGCTTTGTTTCTACCTGACGTTGGCACCTTATCTGCGCTCCCGGAAGCATGTTTCGAATTTTAGACTACATCTCGAACGCTTAGCGTTCGGTCGGTTAGACCAGCGAGCGATGTATATCATTCTAATATCAACCTCATTTGATATTGAGCTCACCGGGGCACCGTTTTCAACGTTATAGCAGTTACGTTTTATAAAATGAAGATTTCAAGCGCTCAGCGTTCGGCTGTTTTAATAAGCGCGCTATATGTATCTTTGAAATAACCTAGCTTTGTTTCGACCGGACGTTTTCACCTCATCTGCGCTCACGAAAGCATATTTTCAATTTCAGACTCCCTCTCGAGCGCTAAGCGTTCTGTCGGTTAGACCAGCGCGCGATAAATGTCATTGTAATGTTAACCTAATTTGATATTCATCTCACCAGGGCCCCGCTTTAAACGTTATAGCTACAGTTCCTAGTATTAAACAACAATAAAAAAATATTGGAAACATTCTTTGTGTAAGATACCATTTTTAAAGCGTAAAAATCCACGTATTTAATGTAATTAATTGCATATTTGTTCTGGAGAGCTCTGAAAACAACTTAGGTTAGAGGACTGGAATTGAGAGATGAGACACAATGACGATGAAACTGTACTTTTCTGAATTAAAATTCGCGAGACCATGACTATTTGAATCTTAGTAGGAACCTTTAGACAATGGACTCATAGAGTCGGTCGAAAAGTTGAGCAGAGAAGTCTCACATGCGCCGAGACTAAAGTCGGATTTAACTCGTGGTAGGCACACTCCTTTGACGCACTCTATAGGCACGCTGGTGCGACTCGGGATTTTCCGTTTTTGAAGTTCGTTATCACCGTGAAAATTATAGATAATTTGAAAAGTGAATATGCCTTCTCATGTAAAATTTGAATTCATTTCCCTTTGAATTCTACAGAATTGAAATTTTCTTTGGTGCGAATTCGCACCAGTGTACCTAAGCGTTATTACTCGGCGAGAAAAAATCACAGAATGGTGAGTCAAAGACAGAAATATTCTTCAACATTATGCGTGTAAAGCTTTATCAGCTTGATTTTTGTCGAACATTTTTTGACATTCCTGTGACACAAAGTGTGTGAAAAAACAGGAGAAATAACCCTCAACTTTCACTACCTCGAATTTGAAGTAATCCACACGGTAAAAAATTGTTACTAGAAATTTGAAAAAATTCATGCGTATTCAGTAACATGTACTTAACAAATGGCATTTTGTTTTACTTGAGTTCAATGATCATTTTATTTAGTAGAGCTAAGGATGTACAAAATAATTATCTCGGCACTGGGTAAAGATGTGAAGCTGAACTCTAGCTTAGAAGAAACTTCTCGATTCAGCGGTTTCCTCTCAGAAGTTTGCCAGTCAATAAAAATTATTTGTAGATATAATTTAGATGAAAAATGTTGTTGAATGAAATTTTATTGTATCTTGTGAGGTTTCTGCAGAAAGTCAATTTTTTATTTTCAACGTATTTTTATAACAGAAATTTATAAGAAAATTGTAGATATTTTTTGTTTGAGCAACTTTTTTGTTCTTTTTTTTCGTTACTTGTGTCATTTCTTCAACAATTTTATTTAATTTTTAATACCATCTTTCAAGATTGAAATAAAAACTACGAATCCTATCAAAAAATGATTAATGGTGAATTTATAGATATTTTTTCAGTCAGTTTTCATATAAAACTAATACCTTCTAATTATGATGAGAATGTGAAAATGAAATCGCTATTTCGAAAGTCTTTCTTATCGCTGGAAAGATACAAATAAACTTGTTACGCAGGATAATGAATGCATATGCACTCAAGGAACATAAACACTTTAAATAAAAAAATTATAAGCGTGAAGCAATTGTCACTGTTAATAACAAATATTATAAGAAATCCAAAAATCACACATTTACTTTCGGAGAAACATTCCCTTTTCTGTTAAATCATGTGGTAGGGATCTGAATAATATATCAATACGCAAATAAATCAGTAATTTGAAATTCATATTGTTTACAAGATATATTATGAACCAACTCAAAAATTAGCCACTCGTCCCCTGAAAAAAAGGTTTTTCTGCTAAGTCGTGTAGCAAGCAACTGACTAGTGATATTTTATCAAAAAAATATTCCAGGAAGATTAAATATTTGTTGTTAACAACAAATATTATAAATAAAGTCAACAATCGGACAATGTCCCTCTCAAACAATGTTTTCACTGAATTGTGTATTAGGCAAATGAATAGTAATATTCCTTGAGAAAAAAGTGTAAGCAATTCTCAATTATTATTGCAACTAATAAATATTTGTCTAATCAGGCACCATAGATCAACTTTTAAATAACGGTTTTCTCTGCTATAATTATTATATTAAAGAATCTTGCGGAAAGGTCTTTAACATGCAGGAAACAATTTTTTTAGGGGGGCACTGTATTTTTGGTTGTACTTTGTATTTATCCATAAAAAGTTCCTATAGCTAAATAGCCCTATGAGGAACCGGTGATACATATTGCAATTAAAATGTGACAGCGATCGATTTGACGATTGAAATCAAAAATAGGTATCAAAAAAGGTGAATAACTAAACTATAATACAAATAATTGGATCCGGGCTATCAACAGAAGGATACTATAAATATACATACTTAAAAGTAAATATGCATTCATACACATACTCATATATATTTCAATTAAGAACGTAAGTGTTACCCATGTGTGATTTCGAGGGTAGGATTTGATGTGTTGAATAAGTAACCAAAAAGGAGTTTTCTAAAATGAAATCGTGAAGGTACATTTCTAATGGTTATAGGTAGTTTGTTCCAAAGGCGAGCACCACGAATAACAAAGGACCTCTGCGTTTTACACGTGCGGTGTGGTGTGGCTGAATTTTTAATAGTGTTCTCCTTTCACGCAGTTTGAAATGTGTTGGTTGATCTTTATCAATGGAATGGAAGAGGTTGAGAAGATAGTCTTCTTTTGGCGATGTTAAGGAGTCCTGCTCTTCCTCTATACTGAGTAATATGTCCACTTTTGGGGATGTTATAGATAAACCTAATGCAAGCCTTAGGTGTACGCTCAGGCTTGGCACTCAGCTCATCAGTAATATCGTCATATACTGCACAGCCGTAGTCAAAGAAGGGAAGGATCAGGCTTTTAACTAGGAGGATACGCGTTGAAGTAGGAAGGGATTCTTTATTCCTGTTAAGCTGTTGGAGGACTCTAAAGGTTTTCCTTGAGATATCCGCAACGTGTTCATTCCATGTAAGAGAGCGATTAAGAATATAGCCTAAATCTTCCACAGACTTCACAAAGGGGATGAGACGCCCATCGATCAAGAGAAGAGGCAAGGTTGCAATTGTTGCAAGTGAATGAGAGGAAGAAGGTCCTATGATTATAGACTTATAGCAGGGTTAAGAATGCGACCGTTTGTCAAGGCACACTGCACCACCAGATCGATATTCTTCTGTACATTTTGAATTAAGCTCTTAAGAGTGGCAATAGGCCCGGAGAGCTAAAGCTTGAAGTCGTCATCATATTTATGATAGTTGCAGTGTCGAAGTTCACTACCAAGTTCAGATGTATAAATATTAAATGGAGTAGGTGCAAGCGTGGAACCTTGAGGGACACCACTCTTAACCGCCCCATAATCACAACGCTCGCCATTGCTGATTTATACTATTTCAGAACGATTACTGAGATGATATTCAAACCATTTAACAGCCATATATGAGAGATGAAGTGATTTGAGCATAGTCAATAGTAAATTATGGTTAACTGTATCAAACGCCTTAGAAATGTCACAAAGTACAACAACCGTTATTTCCCTTCTATCAATTGCCAGATTAAGGTCAGAAGTTACTTCAAGTGTAGCTGTAAGAGTACTATGCCTGGCATAAAACCCAGATCACATTGGGTCCATTAAATTGTTAGTTTCAGTATGTGCAGTAAGATGCTAATGGACAATGATCTCGAAAGGCTTAGACAATGCACATAGGATGGATATCGGGCAGAGATCTTTGGAAAAGGTAGGGTTACATATTTCAGAAACAGGGCGAATAATCGCCTCTTTCCAAGTATCTGGAAACATTCCCATCTTTAGTGCTGCGTTATATGTAGATACGCAAGAGAATAGGACAAATGACTGGTAAAGCTAAGCAAATCATTTTCATTGAAATACCATCAGAACCTTGAGCATTTGATTTTATATGTTTTTGATATTATATGTAATCCAAGAAGTGGACTTCTTTTTTGCTTCAAGGGTATGAAGAGGCGCAAATTTGTCAAAAGCTGAAGATAAAAATGTTGTTAGACAAACAACCTTTCTATTTATATCATTTTCAATGAAAATTCTTTTCCAATCATAAGTGGAGAGGTGCTCGAGAAAATCGGATTCATTTATATTTTTGAGATAGCGTATGGACAGAGGAGAAATACTAGAGGGGGGTCAAAGGAGAACTGGTATTGAATGCTGATAAGGTCGTGGTTTGAGAGGAATGAGATTGAGATTTAAGTTGAAGAAAATACCTTGTGTAGATCATCAACAATCATCAGGTCAATCCCTGTACTAGAATCATCGGTGTGGTGCGTGGTATTATGTGGAATTATAGATAATCTGGCGGAGAACACTACTCATTTTAAATAGTTAAATTGTTAGTGGCATTAAGATTTGTATTCAAGTCACCAGTAAGTACAATGTTATTATAATTTGGTATAAGGTAAAAAATGTCAGTCTCAAGTTCCCGTCAGTAGAAGACATTAGGAGGTTTGTAAATCATACCCAGCAACATGCTGTCATGAGACGAAGACTCCTGGATAAAAAGTTATTCAGAAATAGGGTAATTGGCAGGAGGACTCATTCCTACCTGCACACCCCTTAAGCTGTCATAAATGTAGAGACAGACCCCACCACCTCTTCTCTCATCTTTATCTCTGAGGAAAGCTGTGTAATGATCATATGCTATGAGGCTAGATGGAATGTTAGGCGTAAGCCAGGTCTCAGACACGGCTATAATATGGTAGGAACAGGACATAGAATGGTGTTTGAATTCGTGGAAATGGGCAGGTAAAGTCTGAGCGTTAACGTGACTAATATTTAAGGTTTCCATTTTGACCGTGATAAGACACGTTCAAGTATAGTTAAATATAGAAGTGTCTAAAATACGATAACCAACAAAATCCAGTTCACATGATTACCAATGTTTGCAATGATCCACGCAGGTCCTTCACAATCTGTGAAAATATGAATTTTTGTGAGGTTAAAGCTTGTGAAAAGTTTCAGCTTAAAGCAGTAAATACTTTGGCTTGTTGTTTACAGATTGTCTGTTTTTTCAAGTGCTGTACTTTAAAAAAAATGTTTAAAAGCAATGAAAGTGCAAAATTTTAATCCCCAACATCTTCTGTACCCAAAGCGATACTCAGATATTTCTTTCCCTGATTAAAGTTGGCCAAGAACGCCGGAAAGAAGGAAAAGGCGTTTTTTTCCTTATAAACAAATGAAATAACTTCCTCGATTTCAGTCTTAGAAAATTGAGGTTTTACTCCATGTTCAGTTATGAGTTCTGAATGAAGAAACAAAAGAAAAAATAGCTTCACGATGATTAGGAGAAGAGGAAATCTTTTTAAAACAATTACTGCAGGTCCAATTTTGAAGGTAGAGAGCTCACATTTTAGGAAAATGTAGATGAAGACTTGAAATAATTTCAGAAGAATGGTCTGAATTTTCATTTGTCAATTGGGTGTTTGCCATCGCGGTGAATTTGCGGACAACATGCAACTCATTGCGTGACGGTGGAGTGGGGGAAGCAGCTTCCACGTGCGAGGCATTCACGCTCAAAGTGAATTACCGTCTTCAAAATGCGTCAGCTGTAAAAATCTTGTGAACGAAGCAACATATTGAGATGATTTTTTTTTTGGCTAACTTTTGCGCTAATGAACAATCCTACATCAAAAGTTCGTGAACGGTTCATTTAATGCTCCAAATGTAAGTTTATTTCTATTATTTTCCCTAATTGCTTGATTCCTGACTTAATTTTCTCATTGAATGTGAACTGCGTTGTATTGTTGTTAAGTTTGTTTAATGATGATTTAAGAAATGTATATAAAATTAGAATTTTATTGTTCGGTAAACGCATAAGAAATGTTTGAAAAAGAAGAAATTTAATGATGCAAAATTAAATTTAAAAAACTGAAATGTAAAAATAATTAGGAGTATTGCATGATTGCAATTTTTGTATACATTACTCACTTAGTCGTTTAATTTCAAGATTGCTTCGCTCCTTTCTCATCAACGCTGTCTCTTCTCGTTCTGCAACTTTTCTTTCTTTCAGAAGTTCCTGGTAATCGATTCCAAACATAAACCCTTGTCGACCCTTTAAACTTCGATTTATTAAAAACTGCTTATCTCCTTCTATAGAAATATTTTCCAAAGCGCTCGCATGATCAATGTCAAAAAGATCCTTGAGCTTCGATTTGAAATTTGCTTCTTTTTTCTTATGAGCCTCCGATTTTCTCCCAGCATGTTTTTGCAGTTGTCTCCGTTCTTGGTACAAACATTCTAATTTTGGGATGCAGTTTCTCAATTGCTGAGTTGGAATTTGTGCTTTTTCCCAAAAAACAATAATGTACTGCAAGGCTAGGCAGGAACTTTCGCGTGAAGTTAACTTCACAATACAAATATTGAAAAATAATACATTTAAAACGTCTTTATTCGATGTCAATTTATTTCCAGATATTTTATACCACGAATGTCCAAGTAAATAAATTTTCTGACGTAAAATATGGGCAGAGGACATTGTGACATAAAAATTGGTTCTGAATCGTCCGATATCCGAGAGAGAACTGCATCAGCCATGTCTCTGAGTATCTATATCTGCTCACTGCAACTACTTTATTAGTACTATATTACAATACTATATTACAATACTACATTACTACATTCGTATGGGGTACATTGGTACCCACTTGCCAAGTAGGCAAACACCAGGTAGCGCTTAGACAAGAACACTCAGAACCGGTCAGAAGCCGGTGACCG
Source organism: Andricus quercusramuli (assembly GCA_932178445.1). Taxonomy (NCBI): domain Eukaryota; kingdom Metazoa; phylum Arthropoda; class Insecta; order Hymenoptera; family Cynipidae; genus Andricus; species Andricus quercusramuli. Next base: position 86,687 of record CAKNXH010060120.1, read on the forward strand.
CGACTCCATTCAGACTTATTATACATACATCACTTCACCTGAGCGTCACTGCGTGTTAACACAAGCATCCAATGTGACTGTACATTGTGAATATCTATGATATGTAGAAGACAGTCAACGCATTCTTCGACAACTTATAAATCAGCTATTCGCTTCTGTGCTACAGTTATTGTATTTTAAATGTTTTGGAATCTGGAGGACTTTTTATGAAAATTGAATGCTTGTCTAGAACTTTTTCAAAATCTGCTGAATACAAATTCGAAAACTGATGTTCCTAGATTGTGCTCCAATAATTCGATGAATTTTTTCACTTTTTCGATGAAGTCTGCGATTCTCTAATCAAAATTATACGAGATTCTAAAAACAAAAAGTGGCCTATCCTAGAATGGTTGACTAGTCAAGTAAAGTTTCGACAACTTATTTTTTTCGTGTACTCAGTGGCGAGGTAAACTGTTGCACAAGAAACACACCGAAAATGAGATCTTCCTTGCGTGGTTAGTGATGCTTCAAACCTCTGGTTAAGGCGGGGAGAACTCTTTTCGGAGACGAAAGGATTTGATATTGCCATCCAGGACAGGGTAATTAAGACGAGGGATTACCAAAAACACATTGTAAATATGGCGGCAGTTATTGACAGATGCCGCCTTCGTGGAAATCCCATCGAGCACATCATTGATGGCTGTACAATATGGTGCATCCAAAAATGATTTTTTTCTTCGATCCTACTGCTCCTTAGAAATAAGGTTCCCTAGGGTTGAAAAATGACGTGTGGAAAAATTTAGCCAGATCGGACAAGTTTTCACGATTGATTAGGACCCTCTTATTTTGCTGCTTAGCTGCGCTGCGCCTAAATGGTTACGAGCGTGCCGGCTGCCCGGTCTGGCTGCGCGCGTGCGCTTTAGCGCTAGGCGTGAGATAATTCCTCGTCAGGGAGGGCATAATCATACCTGTTAAATGTCATGGTCATGTCATGTCTCATTAATCTGTCAAAAAGGACTAAATAATTCATATGAAAGCTGAGAAAATGAAAACGCTTCAAATTTGATATTTCATGAAATATGTAATAACTGTCTTTCATTGGTCTTAACCAAACAGGAATGTTTTGTATGGTTTCGGATAACTCTTGATATAGCCCTGAATAACTTGTACAGCTGCTTGCCGCTGCTCTCCTTTTCTAGTCAGAATGGGATGAACTCTTTTAGCAAGAGCAAGTACTCGCTATGCGGGGTCATTCACCACCTGAAGACACCGAATGATGGCAATGGCGTGACGGTAGTCTTCGTGGAGGGTCCAGGTGTCAGGATCTTGTCCCAGGAAGGACCTTCCGAATCCCATGCTCATGAAAAACTCTTGAGTGTTCGTGGTCACGAATGAACTTAGAGCCTTCTGACTAAGCTCCTGCATGGCGCGCCTTCTTTGAAGCACAGGACCGGCACGTACCGCCCTGGACAAGCTGTGTTACCACATGTGGCACACCAATGAATATCTGGTTGGTATGGCTTTCTTTGACCCACACTTAGTTCCAGAGTGCAAAAAGAAAGTGGCGAAGAACTTCGTAACTAATAAGAGAGCCCCAGCTGAAAATTCCTGTACAGGAAGCTCGGAGGATCTTGCATATATTCCTGTACACGAAACTGCACACGAACCTGTACAGGTAATCTTGACGGTTACTGTGCAGGAATTTGGCGAAGGAAACTGTACATGATCATGTAAGGGAACCTGTATACAAGCTAACCTTTGAATGATCCTGTACAGGTTCCTGCGCAGAGTCATTTGAGATGTGGGTTCATATACGGGAACATGTTCAGGATCCTATATATGAACTTGAAGAAGAACTAATCCGCGAGGGTTCGCTGGTGGCTAGGCTCTCTCGATAGTGAGTTGGTTCTTCAAGGGAATAAAAGGAAGGCAAGTTCATAGCTGTAAGCGACATCAGTTTTCGCAATGGCTTTCTGTAGAGGACCCTATACGTGTTTCTGTACAGGATCCTTCCAAAGTTTCCTTTGAAGGCTTTCTGTAAAGGATCCTACACACGTTTCGGTACAGGCTCCTGTACAGGATCATTCAAAGGTTCCTTTGTCGGTGCAGGTTCCTTTGCAGGATCATGTACAGTTTTCTTCGCCAAAATTCCTGCACAGGAACCGTCAAGATTACCTGCGCAGGTTCCTCTGCAGGTTCGTGTACCGGAACATCTGAAGTATCCTTCGAGGTTCCTGCACAGGAATTTTCAGCTGGGGCAGACCAAACAAAGGGCTGTCCTGTGCTTTAAGGAAGGCGCGCCATCCAGGAGTTTAGTCAGAAGGCTCTAAGTGCATTCATGACCACGAACCCTCAAGAATTTTAGGTCCATCAAGCTAGCACCTCCATAATCGAAATTCACAAATTTTTTTGTATCAGAATTTTGGGCTTTTTTGGGCTGTATTGCCGATCTTTGGGCTCCATTACTTTTTTTTGAAAATTCAAATTTTGTGTGGAGGTGCTGGCTTGACTCAAGCCAGCACCTCCACTATATAAAAATTTGAAAAAAATCAAAAATCAAAGACGCCCCCTATGTGCAAAAAACCACCCCCCTTGTCAAAAATTAAAACTGAAAATAATAAAGTGCGTCATGATTTTTGGCTTATATTGGGCTCATGAATGCACGAAACAAAATTGTCAAAAACCACCTCCATGTGCAAAAAACATCCCCCAAGTAAAAACTCAAACATGAAAAAAAAATAAATAAAGTAGTGTTAGGATTTTCTTGGACTCACAAAAATGGTAACTCTTTGATAAAGTCACATCTGCCCGGTACAATGGGTTTGCTTTTCAACGTTTAAGGTTGGAGCCCAAAAATCGGTGTTGGTATTTTTGAGGAGCCCAAAATTCAGAGACTCTATTTACACTGTCAAATTCTAAAAAAGATTATTTTTTGACAAAGTCATATCTGCTCGGTGTCAAGGGGGTTAATTTGGACGTTAAGTTTTGGAGCCCAAAATTCAGCGTTGGTATTTTCAAGGAGCCCAGAAATCAGAGACTCTATTCACACTAAAATTCTGAAAAAGATCATTTTTTGAAAAAGTCAGATTAGCTTGGTGTCTAGGGCTTCTTTTTGACGTTGAGGGTTGCAAACCAAAAATCGGTGTTAGTATTTTTGAGAAGCACAAAAATCAGAGACTATATTAACACTGTGACGTTCTGAGGAAGATCATTTTACGAAAAAGTGATATCTGCTTGGTGTCAGGGACTTGTTTTTGACGCTGAGGGATGGAGCCCAAAAATCGGTGTTGGTATTCTTGTGGAATCTAAAATTTAGAGGCTCTATTTACATTGTGAAATTCTAAAAAAGAACATGTTTTGAATACCGTCTGAAAATCTGTATACGTGATAGAAACTTTTCCTGAAGGTGAAACAAAAATTTGTTTACGGAATTGTAAATTTTGCGACAAGCAGACAAATGTTCACTGTACTCGTTTCGATTTTTGGGCTCCCACCCGCCACGTTCAACATCAACCCCCTTGACACCAAGAAGATACGAATTTCTAAAAGAATGCTCTTTTTTAGAATTTCACAGTGTGAATAGAGTCTCTGAGTTTCAGGCTCCATAAATATACCAACACCGATTTTTGGGCTCCAACCGTCAACGTTAAAAACAAGCCCCTGACACCAAGCAGATATGACTTTTTCATAAAATGATCTTTTTAGAATTTCTCAGGGTAAATGGAGTCTCTGATTTTTGAGCTCCTTAAAAATATCAACGCTGATTTTTGGGTTCCAAAACTTAACGTCAAAATCAATCCCCTTGTCACCAAGCACATATGACTTTTTTGAAAAATGATATTTTTCAGAATTTTACAGTGTGAATAGAGTGTCTGATTTTTGAACTCCTCAAAAATAACATTGCTGATTTTTGGGCTCCTACCCTTAACGCCAAAATCAACCCCCTTGACACCATGCAGATATGACTTTTTCAAAAAATGATCTTTTTTAGAATTTCACAGTGTAAATAGAGTCTCTGATTTTTGGGCCCCTGACACCAAGCAGATATGACTTTCTCAAAACATGTTCTTTTTTAGAATTTCACAGTGTAAATAGAGTCTCTGATTTTTGGTCTACTCAAAAATAACATTGCGGATTTTTGGGCTACAAAACTTAACGTCAAAATCAACCCCCTTGAAGCCCAGCAGATATGACTTTCTTAAAAATGATGTTTTTTTGAATTTCACGTTATGAATAGAGTCCCTGATTTTTGGGCTTCTTAAAAACACCACTCTGATTTTTGGGCTCCAAAACTCAACGTGAAAATCAACCCCCTCGAAACCAAGCAGATACGCCTTTTTCAGAAAACGATCTTTTTTAGAATTTCACAGTGTAAATAGATCCTCTGATTTTTGGGCTCCTCGAAAATACCAACAACGATTTGTGGGCTCCAACACTCAACGTCAAAAACAAGCCACGGACACCAAGAGAAAACGCCTTTTTATAAAATGATCTTCTTCAGAAATTCACAGGGTAAATAGAGTCTCTGATTTTTGAGTTCCTTAAAAATATCAACGCCAAACTTAATCTTAAAATCATCCCCCTTGACACCAAGCAGATATGACTTTCTCAAAAAATGTTCTTTTTGAGAATTTCAGAGTGTAAACAGAGTCTCTGAATTTTAGTTTCCACAGAAATACCAACGCCTACTTTTGGTCTCCAGCCCTCAACGTCAAAAACAAGCACGGATCATCAAGCACATATGACTTTTTTGAAAAATGATCTTTTTCAGAATTTTACAGTGTGAATAGAGTCTCTGATTTTTGAGCTTCTC
>CAKNXH010060120.1:101502-115855 GCA_932178445.1 Andricus quercusramuli
AAGGAGCAAACTTTTGCTTTCCTCAAATCATCAGGGCTCAATTCAGGTACAGAGGGCTTTATTTTCGCATGCCAGGACGGTGTAATCTCCACCTTAGCATACCGCGCCCGCATTTTATGTCAAGAAGTTCCCAGTGATAGGTGCAGAGCGTGTCATGCACACGCTGAGTACCTAGAACATATACTATCGGGGTGTCCGACCCACGCAGGAACAACGTATATCTATAGACATAATGCGGCCCTAAGAGTACTTTATTACCACCTTTGTCGCTCTTACGGTGTTGGTCGCGACCCTGCCCTGCCGAACGCTCCAAGGGATATAGAGTCAATTGTCCGAAACGAGAAGTGCCAGATTTTCTGGAACTACGATTTTCGGGCAGCAGTCTCCGTTGCGCACTCGAGGCCTGACATTGTTCTCCAAGACTTCGAGAAACGAACTATATTCGTGATCGAATTCTCGGCTCCATCCGAATACAACATCACTGCAAAGGAGAAAGAAAAAGAGGAGAGATATCAAGACCTTAAAAGAGAGCTGCGTCGACTGTACCCAAAATATTCGGTACGAGTAATTGTTCTTGTGATAGGTGCTCTCGGAGGTGTGAAATTATCGCTGGTTCGTAACCTTAAAGCCATACCCGCGTGCCAAAAATATGCCAAGGCTCTTGCGAGATGGATGCAGAAAGCTGTCATCCTTGGGTCGCTTCGTGTCCTCAAGACACACGAGGGTTTCGCCGGCCTGTCGTTGTGATTTCGTCGTGCCCTGTGACCACCCATCTCACGGATGTGAGACGTGGCCATAGGTGTATTTTACCGCGGTTCTACTGGGGGCCATTGACATTTTTTCAAGATGGCAGTTGCTCTTAGTGGTACCCTGCGGTGGTTGTTTAACTTTGTTTTTAATTATATATATATATATATATATATATTTAATTCAGTAAAATAATCATCATTTCTTTTAGTGATATTTTCTTAAAGAAGCATGAAAAATATGAAAGTATAATAGTCGATATTCATATTTTAAACCATTTTCAAAAGTTTTAAGACTTTTTAAAAAAAAGATTTTAAACTTTTTTGCATTATAATACTTTTTTAAATTTTCATTGAATTAAATATTCAATATTTATAATATTTTATCAAGGAAAATATAATGTATATGAAATTATGAAAATCACAGCTTTGTTATTTCTTATAAACACTTCATAAAACCTTTAATGACTTGTATATCTATACTTCATAAATAAATAAATAATGATTTACAGGAGAGAAAGCCTTACACTATACATATAGCCTGTTACAGAAATGGGTTTATTGTTTTATTATCGTTATTGTTTAAAATAATTTATAAATTATTATAAAGTAATTATATAAAAATGTATAAATAATTTTTTATTTTAAATAAAAAATTATTTTACTCATGAGAGTGTAAAATGGCAATTTTATTATTTGTAATGATATTTTTCTGTTTTAATTCTGAAATTTCATTATTTTGTAGCTAATATATAAATCAGTAATTATTTTAAATAGAAAATGGGTATTAAAGTATTACAGAAAAATCAATATAGGAGTGAATAATATCAGTGTCGATCAGACTGGGAAAAACTCGGGAATTTTTTTTAACTAGGAGAAACCGTGATAAACCCGAGAATTTTATTTAGGACCGGGAATTTTTTTATTTCATTGTAAAATCTACTTTTATCTACTTTTTATTCTTCTTATGCTTGAAAATTATAAATTCGTTTAATGTTTATTATACTTCAGTCTGTGATTGAGAATAAGATTGGCACGGTATATAAATAAATAAATAATCAATCGAATGTAATTAATTCTTATAAATATCACAATTTTTATGTACTTTCATAGGAATGATCTGAAATAGATCACAAATGAGGTTTGATTAAACTGTGTACAGGGGAGATTGAGAATAAGGAGTAAGGAGGAATAAGGAGGTACTTATTAGCCAAATAAAGACGCTTTAAATATATCCGAGAATAGTGAGATGCATAGAAGAGCGGAAAAGATTAGTCATAACATCTGACAAAAGACAAGTGACTACCAGCTATATCAATTATAAGACGGGGGTCTCCCAAGAAGACTCTCTAAGTCCGATACTTTTATGCATCTCCCTCTTGCCTCTATCTATTGTGCTCCGAAGCAAAAGCTCTGGATACCTATGTGGCCCGCCGAACAGAAGAGAATACAAGGTCAACAACCTTTTATACGTGGACGACCTTAAACTCTTCGCTTCTTTAAAATAGGACCTTAACGTGCTTGTGGCGGCGGTAAATAAGTACTCTAAAGCGACTGGCATGAGCTTTGGACTGTATGCTTGTGCCTGCGTCTACCTTCACCAAGGAAGACTAGAAACTACATCATCAGGTAATGATCAGGATGTTTCGCTCATAGGTGGAAATTCCATTCAACATATTGGTAATGGATAAACAGATACATATCTTGGAATACCGCAAGAAGAAAATCAAAATGTGCGTGTGTTAAAAACGGCCCTTGAAAAAAGGTGTCGCCAAATCCTCAGAAAATTTTAGGCTTCAGAATTATCTGGGAAGGATAAGATCCAGTTTGCTTTGAAAAAGTCTTGCGAGATGCACGTGACTTCACTGTATCTGTCTCGGAGCGCTTCCACCTCTATACCGACGATAAAGCAAGATTTAGAGGGACACCTTATCTTTTCTTTGATATTAGGGGAGTCTAAAGGGGGCTAAGGAGCAGTAGGAAGGTATGAGGGAAGACTTGAGAATTAGAGATGAGAATTGGGAAAAGGAGGTAAAAGAGCTGAGGCAGGAAGTAGGATTAGAGAAGGAGGTGGTCTCGGTAAGGAAGGGAAAAGAAGTCAAAATGAAGCAGATGAAAGGCTAGATTAGAGTGTGAAAGGAAAGGACAAAAAAGTCTTGAGAAGGTGGAGGGCATTTCGGAAATGGAAGTAGATGACAGGAGGCAGACAGGAGAAAAAATATTGTGATAAGAGGGTTGAAGCTAAAGAGCGGGGAAAACGGGAGAGTGCGGAAAAACTAGTACAGGGCATAGGGTGAGTTGAAGACAAGGAAGGGAAAGATAGGCTGAAGGGGAGAAAGGAGAAGGAAGTAGCGGTTGTTGAATTGACCAGCTGGGAAGAGGAGTCAGGGTTAATGCAAAATAAAACTAGGATTAAGAATAAGGTAGTCTCCATCTATCACGATTGTACGAGAAAGGAACAAAAGATGCAGAGAATGCTGAACTACAGGGCTAGGAGGGAGAGGAGTGAAGGGAGAACGGCAAGGGTAGGGTATCGGGAAATAAAAGTAGATGAGAAAATGTGGGTGTGGGACGAGAAGAAAGAGGTATTGAAAGAAGTGCAGCGGAATCTGTTGTGTAGGAAATAGGGGGTGGGGGTACAGTAGGGTGGAGGAGTGGTGAAGGTTCTGTACTGGAATCTATCAGGGATAAAGAAGGATGATACGGATTTTTGGAGGTATATCTAGGAATTTGATGTTGTGGAACTGGTAGAGACGTGCGTAGAGAGAAAGGAATGGGATAGAATACAGCCAAAGCTGCGGAGGGGATATAGGTGGAGGCTCCAGGAAGTGGTCGTAGTGAAAAAAAATGAAGGGCTAGTGGGGCGAATATAGCGCAGGTTAAGGATGGATTAGAGGGAGAAGTTTATGGGAAGGGAGAGGGGGAGGGCGTGAAAATGAGGGCAGTAAAGATGGGAGGGGTAAAGTTTGAGATTTTCACAGTGAAAAATAAGGATGTGAAGGAAAGGATTATAGAAAGGTTGGAAGACTTTCCAGGCGAAAGAGAGGTGAAGTACTGGGAGGGGAAGACGTCAATGCAAGGATGGGGAGGAAATGGGGCCTTTCCAGGGAGGGAGAGGGTTCCGACAGGAATTTGAAGGATAAGTTAATAAACAAGGAGGCGGAACGTGATGGTGTGGAGTGAAAATGTTTAACTTTACAGGGGAGGAAAGAGCTTCAATAGTAAATCGAAGGATGACATAATAAATAAGAAGGGGGAGATTTCAAGGGACTGGATGGAGGATAGAGGCTGGGCGGTGGTGAATGGTATGGTAACAGGGGACGAAGAGGGAGAATACACATATGTGAGTAAGGTAGGGATATCGGTGATAGACAATGTAACCATGACTATTCATCGGCGGGAGGAAACAGAGAAATGCACAGCAGAAGGGAGGGTAGAATAAAAATATCAGCCATTAAGGTTGTGGATGAGCGGGTGAGCGGCGAAGGGCAAGTCGGGGAAGAAGTGTCGACAGAGGAAAGAATGCGCTGGACGAAGAAGGCGAAGAAAAGTATCAGAAGTAGTTAGGGAAGGTATGCGGAAAGGGAGGAGAACGCAGGAATGAAAGAGGGTTTGAGATTGATCTGTATGCAGGAAGAAAATAAAAAAAGCTCTAGAAAAGGAGCGAAGAATTTCAAAGGCAGCAGGGTTTGACGGGGTAGATCACAAAGCGTGGCTGTTTAATACACCAAGGGTAAAGGAGAGGTTTGAATAAAGTAGTGAAGAAAGTATGGAGGGAGAGGAGATTCCCTGGAGGGTGGAGATTATGCGAGGCGATGGAGGAGAGTGGAGTGGAGGGAGGCCTGATCGAGAATGTGAGGCATTTTTGCACATTCAGGTTAGGATATCTTAAAAACCTGACGTATCGCCACAAAAAAAAAAGTCAGAAATCGTCACAAATTGTCAGAAGTTCTGACGATTCCTAAACATCCTGAAAAATTTCTGACGAGTCTGGCGATTTATGAAGATATGCTAATTCACATCCCATCAGGTAGCTCATCGGCTAGGATCGCAGGTAGGCAACCCAAAAGGATTGAAAATTGAAAATAATTTTTTTTTCAATGTTGCATATACAGATTCAAAAGTTAGAAATTCAGAATCTACGGGTTTCGAAGATTTCGGGTACCTAAAATGTTTTCTAAAAAATTTAAAATTAGATCAAATATAATGTATCTTGTAAAGAGAAAGAGATACGTCTCAAAACGGACAAAATTTTCAGATTCACCTTCAGAGTCATTCAATATATAAACATTATTAATTAATTATACGTAAAAAGAGAATATGCATAAATAAATATAAATGAATAATAAAATAACTTGGGAAATGTAAAAGGGATTAGGTTTTATGTCATTCCTTTCTTGGACCCCTAATAAAAGGATTATCGTTCGAACCCAAGCTCTGACGATTTCTGAACATTTCTCACGAATTCTGACTTTTCCTGACTATTTCTGTCGAGAAACGTAACAAAAGTGGTCAGAAATGGTCAGAAGTCCTGACTTTTTCCTGACGATTCCTGACTTTTTTTTTAGGGATAGACAAAATTTGCATAACGGATTCGGTTTTACGATACTAAACTTCCTTCGGCTTGTGTTATTGTTTGAGAACTGTTATTTCGCAATGGAAACTGAGTAAGAAAGTATTATAAAATAATTGGATAAATTGAAAACTGTCCGTTTTATGGAGATTTTTGTATTATAGAAAATCGCTTTTTGTCTCCAAGGTTATTAGAGAATTTTCGCACTTGACCTTTCTTTATTGCTTATTACCTTTGGATAGCTTAAAAGCTTTTTAAATATTTAAAGAAAAAAGACTATCGATCCGTATTTGAAATAAATAAAATTTAAGTTTAAATTCATTCTCAATAAATTTTTTTTATTAAAGTCTCTTGAAAATTTTCAATTTGCCTTAGAACTATCCACTGGCCATCAGAAATACGTTTTCTTCAAAAAAACATTGAGTTAAAAGATACTTGGCCGAGATTGTGTAACCAACATTCAAGTGCATCGATAGCGAAATGAGTTAGAGCACGCGGTAGAGTACACAAGTTTATGTAGTATAGGTAGGGTTCGAATCCTCAGCGAGTTAGATTTTTCAAAGGGTTGAAGCGTGCGACTATATGTGTAAGCGACCATATTTGCGAACCGTGTACTTAACAACTATAAAAAATGAAGATTATATAACAATAAGTTAGGATATAACTTTTTTCTCGTTCAGAAATCGTACCTAATAAGATCCAATTAGAAAGTTCACAATTACCTAATATAACACCACATAGAACCAGGAACAAACCCCACTTTCGAAAGTGATAGGAGCTGATAGAAACCACATCCTCTTAAGTTTCTATTCGGCTTCTAATAGACATTTTCCTAGGAAATACAAACGAAATCAGATCCTAATAAGATCCCATTAGAAAGTTTAAAATTACCAAATATGAACCATACAGAAACCGGATTCAAATCCGATTAGGATCCACTTACGTTCCGCTTAGAAACCAATAGCTAGTATGGTACGAGTGCCGAATGAAGACACATTAGATCCTAATAAGATCCAATTAGAAAGTTCACAATTACCTAATAGAACACCACATAGAACCAGGAACGAAACCCACTTTCGAAAGTAATAGGACCTGATAGAAGCCACATCCTATTAGGTTTCTATTTGGATTCTAATAGGCATTTTTACTAGGGTATGGTGTTCGTGAAAGGAGGTGGAAGGGGTGAGGAAGATAAGTGGAAGAGAAGGGCTTTGCAGGAAGAGAAAGAGTTTGTGTACCTGGGCTTCTTGTTTTAGAGAAATAGGGGAGTGCATGGTCACATAAAAGAGTGAGCGAGGCAGGCAAATTTGGTGATGAGACAGGTATTGGGGTTGGGGTAGAAGTTATTTTCAGATGATTTTCGAAGGAGAATTAAATTGTTTGACTCACAAGTGATGAGTGTGCCATTGTATGGAGCAGAGGTGTGGGGGTGAAAGAAAAGTGAGGAGGTAAATAGGATACAATAGAGGTATGTTGAGTGGACACTGGGGTTGGCAAGGAATACGCCTAATTATATTGTTGGAAGGGAGGCGGTGAGAACGAGTTCAGAAATTCTAACAGGAAGTTGGGCGTGAGAGAATGAGGACCAAATTTTGTAAGAGGGGATAAGTGAGCTGGCCAGTGAGTGTTGTGCGAGATGAAGAGCAGGGGAGAAGAGGGGAAGATGGAGGTTTAAAGAGAAAGGTATTTTAGAAGGGATGGGCTGTAGAGGGATGAAGTGAGAACGATGCAAGGATGCATGAGGAGGAAGATATATGAGGTGGTAAAGATGAACGGCATGAAGCGAGAGAAGGCAAAAGGAGAGAAGAGAATGAGAGGGTCAAGGTACAGCGGGAATGATGGGTGGATTATGCGAGGGGAGAGAGCGCAGTATTTGTGTGAAAAAGGAAAGAAAGGAAGTCAGGAGCTTATAGCTGCATGGAAGAGGAAATAGAAAGGCGGTTGCATGGGTAAAGGGGGTTTTGGGTGAGATAGAGAAACAGAGAAGGGAGGAGGAAGAAGAATGGAGAGGGAAACATTCTCAAGAGGAGAGGAAGTAAATATAAGCCAAATTGTAGATATTGTGAATAATCAGTAGATAAGTATTAGATATCAACGGCGGAGGCAGAGGTTTGCAATGCGAGGCAACGTGAAAGATAGGAACAAGCTTGCGAGAAGAAGCGAGCGAAGCGGACACAACAAAGCGATAAAAAGCGCGCAGTAGTAGAATTAAGGTAGCATTATTGTGTGGATGGATATTAGTTTATAAGGAATAATTTTAAGACACATTCTGTGATACATGGAGGTGTGAGCGAGGCAATTTTTCATGGGCTTTTTCAGGGTTTGTTCATTTTCCGAATTTTTTCCGAGTTCTAGGATGTCGAAATCTAGAGTGCTGTCAAGCTCTTCTGGTTCGGATTTATCCAAAATTGATTCTAAAAATTGGACGATTTTTTGTCTTTATATCTTTCAAATCTTCCATCGAGTGACTAGGCCGAGCCTGGTTTGTTTGACCAGTTCGGTTCCATAAATGATTGTTGGAACTTTCCCAACTAAAATAAGGGATTTTCCGTGCATCCTGTGCGCCCTAGCTTTCATCAGTCGACCACTTGGTTTGCCCTAATTGGCTACCGCAGGGACCCGCATCCGACCAAATATATGTGGGATTATTTGCTTTGCTTGTGCGTCTAGCATAATATTCGATTCTGTTTAGAACCCCCGCTCGAATCAAAACTTTCTGAAATTTCCAGAAGGTCCAAATAAGTCGTGACCTCGCGCATTAGAATTGTATTTCTCACTTTTTTTGTGAAATGTTACGATAATTGTGTTACCACGTCTGATTCTGGAGGCAGTGGTATAAGATTCTTGCGTTGGAAATCATTTTTTCGCTCGCTCAACCATAGCTTTTTTCCCTCGGATATCGTGGAAAGCTTATTCAAGATCACGCATTTCGCATGGGACGTTCATTGGTTCTACCATAGAATTTCGGCAAAGCCAAATTTTTTAACCAGTGTGGCTTATACGCATTTCCCGCTGAGTTATTTACCAATCGATTCTCAAGTTTAAATTGTGTTTCTTTTATGTGATGTGTCTCGCGGTTTAATTTGTCCGTTCTCTCATCTAGTTTTGCAATGTCGTCCGCAAGTTTTCCGGCTTGATGGTAACACTCTAGTTCGCTATGCTGTATATTTTTGATCATGTTCTGTGCCAAAATCTTTGATGTGGCGCGGATCTTGTTATCAGCCTCAGTGCTCATTTCCTTAATTTCTTCTTCTATTAAACCTCCGAAATGAATGAGCTTTTCAAGTTCTTTTTTTATACTTTTCAATTCGCTCAAGTGGACACTCCCTTCATTTAAACCAAACGTTCTAAATTCTCTTGCCGATCTTAACGATAATTGTTGTACTGATTGTGAATAAGATGAAGAATTTAATTTCTTCTGATTTCTTCTTCGAGGAGTTTGTCCGGGTTGCATAAATATTTTTCAATAACGCTTTTAATGCTGGATTACGTGAGAAATCGGCAAAATTAGACAAATGCGGGTATCCCAAAATAGGAAGGTCATTCTTGATTTTTTGAACTTGCTAATTTCAAATCTTGAATCAAAAATTCAAAACAACAAAATGGCGACCGCAAGTGACTATTTGCGTTACTGAAATGCATATGACTTTTGTGTCAATCGGTGAGTTTATGGTTTTGGAGTGACTTTTTTTGAAATACCGACTCGAAATTTTTTTTACACAATGGTGGACCGGAAGTTACTATTTACGTTACTAAAATGCATCTTACTTCTGTAATAACATGACAAATTTACGTGCTCAAGGTGACTTTTTTTAAATCTGGTATGGTCATACCAAAAATTACTGATGGCCATACCAGCACATTAGTTGTAACGGCTGTTGCCATTGTTACTGATATATCAGAAGATCTACTAACATTAAGGTTAGCTCCCGACAAAATATCTTTGCTACTGAAAAATTTACCATTGAACAGAAAATTTTCGAATACTTTGAAATGCAAGCATTCTTGCTGGGGCGAGGAAAATTCAAGTTTGTCGAAAGCCTACCTATTTGAGAACCATAGTCCTTGACTCTTCGGCAACAATTTTCGGAAATGTGGCGCCTTTTCAGTTTTATTAACGCGAGGGTCTTCTCCCTCTGGTTTCGTTCCCACTCTTCAGCTTATGAGCGTTTCTTGCGCCGTTTCTGAATTACGGAAACGATTAAGACTGTTTGTTATGTCATCTTATGGTAATGTCCTTACTAATACGTCGGTAATTTGTTCAGCCGATTTCTTACCTAACGCGATATGTACCTTGAGGCATGTCGAACGCCTCATCATGAAAAATGGAATCGAAAATAGTCATATGACGCGATAGATGGACGACAGTTCATGAGTCCTTGACGACAGTGTGTGTGCAAAAATGCTGAGACATCCTAAAGGGAACTGATTACCAATTGACCTGCTCCAGCTCCTTATATCACATAGATTCATCTGATCATTCGCGTATACTTACCGCGTCGCGACATCTACATTTTACTCTGCCGCTGGGTCGTGTCCGGTGGGTCGTCCTGCAGATAAGCCGCTCGTGTTCAGGCGTGGGTACCACTACAACTGTAATATAGTTGATGATCCATTTAGCTGGATCTTCGCTAAAGCTTGGATTTTTGAAATTGAATCTTGGTACACCGGTGAAATATTATTCGAAGATTGATTATTGAGATATTCAGAATATTTATTTTGAGAAAGAAAGACCTCTTGAGCTCTATCTTGCGAGAAGTTATCAGAGCCAGAATGGCCATTCAAAAAAAGATTTTCAGGATTTTGTGGTGCAGTGATTTCAGGAATATTTGCGGAACACATAGAAAGAAAATTTTAATCTGCCATGAAAAATTAAATCTTCTTTGGTTGATGTTGATTATATAACGATAATGATCGCGCGCTTGAGCACCCGTGTTTTCATAATTTGAAATGTTTTTTAAATATCTTTGCAATTTTTGTTCGTGTTCCAACCAGTGCGAAGTAATCTCAAATTCGATCCGATGGATCCAACGTTCACTTATCAATCTTTCTACATTCATGTATCAGCACCAACTTTAATCTGAACCCATACCTAATACATTTTTCAGTCCGTGCCTCCAATTCTTTTTAATCCGTATGACTTCTTGAATTCAACAAAAATGAATCCGACACCAGTTCGAATGAATAAGTGCGAATCCAAAACCTTTCATAATGAATCACACATCAATCGGAAACAAACTTTCACTCCTCAATTCAATGCCCAATCCAAATGAATCCAAGAATCATCCCAAGCAATTTTCAATCCTTTCAATGCTCTTGGGTCCGTGCGCTCAATGCGAGTTAATCGGAAACCAATCCGAACCCAAATTGTAGTCCTTTTCAATCCGTGCGTCAACATATATGTGTATCCTAACACACCTCCTGATCATTTTCATTTTAATCATTTTCATTCCGTGCTCCCAGTGCGACGAATCCGAGGCTCATCCAAAAAGTCTTTACAATTCTTCTGAATTTTTGCGCGAACATCAACTTCAATCCAGTTCAATCCGAATCGAACCTCTCTCGCCATTCAATTATTTTCAATCCGAATGAATCTATCCCCTTCTATAAGACCTTTAAAATTTTGAATGTTTTCCAGAATCGTTCAACGTTTTCCGGAAATCTCAAAATGTATCAAATTTCGTCAATATTAATACTGTTTGTTATTTAGTATTATTTTTTAAGTAGTTATTGCGTATGCCTCGCCATTATCGAGACAATTCAAAATTTTCATTTTTTCCCTCTTGAAAATATTTTTATTTGCTTAGATCGTTATGACCAAGGACCACCCCTTGTATCAAACCTTGAGAATTTTGTCACTATCGTGTATCTCATCAGTTTTGAGATCACTGAACTTTTTTTTCATAATTTTGAAAAAACTTTGACTGTGTTTATTCAAGGTGGCCGAGGACTATCACCCTTTACAAAAACCCTCAATTTTTCAGTTCTCGCGTCACTCATCGTTTCTGAGATAACTACTGGGCTAATGCGGGGTGCTTGAGCACCATCCCCGTTTGGAATACACTGAAAATTATGGCAGTTTTCACGTATCTCTGATTTACTCCACATTACTATGTTAGTTCGGGGTGGTTGAGGAACTTTATCAAACCGTGGAAATTTGGACAGTTTTCTTCACGTATCTCTCACCGTTTTCGAGATGAATCAGAAAATTAAATTTTTTCAAATGTTTTAATTCCTTCTATTGGGCTAATTCGAGTTTTCTGAAAACAAGCCTGCTTCGCAAAACTTCTAACATTCGCTGAGTCTTCATGTATGTCTGCTCTTTTTCGATATAATTCAAAATTTTGGTTTTTTGTTTTGAATTTGGAAAATCTGTTTATTGGGTTAGATTGAGTTGTGTTAAAAAAAAATCATCTCTGTAAAATATGTAAAATTTGATCAGTTTTCACGTATCTCTAACAATTTTCGAGGTAATTCCCAATTTAGATTTTGTAAGTTTCGAAAATCTGTTTACTGGTTTAGGTGCGGATGGCCAAGGACAGTCTCCATTTAGAGAACCCAAAATATGTTGTAAATTTTCGCGTATCTCTCACCGTTTACAACTTGACACAAAATTATTATTTTCTTGTTTTCATTTAAAAAATCTTTCTATTGGGTTAGTTCAAGTTAGGTGAAAACAATCCCCCTCTTAAAAATTCTTGCAGTTTTGTTAGCTTTTATGTGTTTATGGCCGTTTTTTTGAAAATTCAAAATTTTGATTTTTGTAAATTTCAAAAATCTGTTTACTGATTTAGATCGGGGTGTCCGAGGACCACCCCCCTCTAGAAATTCCAGTTTTCGCGCATCTCTCACCGTTTTCAAGATTATTCAAAATTTTAATTTTTTGTGTTCATTCTATTTTTGATTTCTTTATTTGAAAGATCTTTTTATTGGGCTGGTTCAAGCTGGTCGAAAACAAACCCCTTCCTGAAAAATTTCGATTTATTTTTATTTTTTAAAATCTGTTTACTGGTTTAGTTCATGGTGGTCAAGGACTATTCTCCTTTAAAAAGGCCTGAAAATGTTAACGAATCAAACAAAGTAACGAAATTTCTAGCTAATTCATTGCAATTTGAATCTCGCATATCTTCGAAACTGATATTTTCATTGCTTTGATTTGTTAGCCGGTCATGAAAACGTTCAGTACAAACTAATTCTAATTTCGATTCTAGAAATGAAATATTAATTGCAATATTATTTCGTATAAAGTACATTTTAATTTTGCTAAAAATGCATGCAAAAAAAAAAGGAATGCGTGTTTCAAAATGTTTTTAGCAGAGCAGTATTTGGTACATACTTTTGCTAGTAGAATCAATTACTGAATATTTCTAAGCGCTGTAACATAACCTTAAAACTAATTTCACGGAAAATTGAGGACCAGCTATAGTGAGTTTTAGTTTTAGTAACTTTTTTGCCGTTCTCGAGAAAATCAACTATGAAATATCCGCCACAGGGTATAAAGAGTTTGGCGAAATAAACTTCAAATCGGACGGTAGCTTAGCCAGTAGCGGTTCTGCTTCATAGCAGAAAGGTTGCTTGATCGATTCTCGCTGCCTACACTTTTCAAATATATCTTTTGCTTCTTTAAAAGTTTTATAAAGTTGACTTTATTCAATAGTCTCTGGAAGTGATGCAAATAATAATTTTCAATGCCTTTTTAACGGGAAAATTCAATTTTTTTACTTGATTGATTTCTCCGCAAGAAAGTCATTGCAAAAATTATTATTTGCATAATTTGTCAGGATTATTGGAGGAAATTAAATTTATAAACATTTTGATAAATGAAAAATAAACTATATTAAAAAAAGTTGGCAGTAAGAATCAAACATGAAACCTTTGGGCTATGAAGCTGAAGCACTACTGCATGAGCTACCGTCCGATTTAAAGTATGTTTTGCCAAACTCGATATGGCCTGTGGCGAATATTTTGAAGAAGATTTTCTCGAAAGCGAGAAAAAATGGTATATTACTGCATTGGCCAATTAATACTCAGGTAATGAGCTTTCATTACAAAAATTATGAGCCGAAACTAAAATTGACAATTGCCGGTCTCCCCTTGTGAGTTTCCAATGGTAATGCTCATCAATATCGTAGTGTGTCTTTCCTAGTTGAATATTTTTAAATTTAATTGAAAATGGAAAGAACTGGTAGAAAAAAATCCATCACAGACAAACAAAATCTAAATCGAGAATGCCATGTGTTGTATAAAATGAAAATCAAAATGGAATCAGGCCAAATAAAAAAAGAAGAGAGATTGTTATAGGGTAAGAGCACTAATTCTTGGCAACTTGCCCTATTATTGGCACGCCAAAAACCGAAGTGAATTTATTTTATTCTGGATATGTAGGTACTTCATTGCACTGAATAATTAATATATACATTATATTTAAAAACGATAGTGGAATTAAATTAATTGAGGCTGAACATGCTCAAAAAATGTATTATCCACGAAAAGAGAGAAGGGTGTCAACAAGGGGGGGGGAAGGGGAGGGGAAGAATAGGAGTTCTTACCCTATGAGCAATTAAAATTTGGAAAACAAAAGGAAAAACTCTTGAAGTCACACAAAAAGAATAAAAAATTTGGTATGGAAAAAGATAGCTTTGCTTATTTCGTGTTATACTGCTGTAACTTCAAAAGTTTTTAAATAATCTGTTAACATTGTATACTTATACCGACCTTTTATAATTTACGGTAATTACAATGTTCAATTTTTATAAATTAATTGTCACTTTGCTCAGAATAAAATCGCAGTATTACACGCGCAGTAATTCATGCTGATCCGCAGTAATACCTACATCAAACTTTTTTTTCCAAATTCAGTGAGCTAAGGACAGCGGAGGCTGGGCTTATGTTAACAGTCTTTGTTTTCACAAACATGGCCAAAATTTTCTTGTCTAAATTCTAGCCAGGGGAGATGTCTGACTCCTTGTAAGTACTCGGCCTCTTTCTAATCCTGAAAATAGCCGTTTGCATAACAGTGGGGGGGGGGGGGGGG
>CAKNXH010060120.1:115955-131404 GCA_932178445.1 Andricus quercusramuli
GGGTGGACTGTACGATTATGAGTCTATAATACTTTGTAACATAACTGTTACCATAATGCGGGACTCAGTACGACCCTGAACGAAGGGGTTACCGGACAGCACACGAGTCGGAACGGAATCCCCCGAGGGGACCCGAAGTCCCGAGGAACAGCACAGCGGTTCCTCAGTCTGTGCTCGCTCGTCTCCAAGTCGACTGCTCTTGCTTTTCGGCTACCGTGCCGCTTTCCCCCCCTGGTGCGCGTTATTGTTGTTTTCCTCACTCGACGCCACCGTGTGCTCTCTCCGGGTCCTGAAGACGCTACGCCAAGGAAGGTCTCCAGTCACCACCACGGTGCTTGCTCGGGCCACCCTCGATAGCCACCTGCTGCTTAATCCTCTACGAGGAAACTCTGACTCGTCAGCACCCGCCACGGGCTGATGGTCGGCTATGGAATGTAAGTGGTAATAAATCGCCTTTTATAACTTATTTAATTTGTCTCAATGCATTTCACCTTCTTCTCGGCTTTTCCGCCTCCTAATTTCCCTCCTCGGCATTAACTCCGTAATACCTGGCGCCCAACCTAAAATCCCACACTTTTCCTTTTTTAAACAACCATGAAACCTGCCGAGAAGGAGGACGCAAATTAAATTCAACTCAAACCCATAAGACTACTCTAAGACTTTTTGAACTTTTCTTTCGCTCTTTCTTGCATGCTAATTGATCCATGCCTTGCTAATTGCCTAAAATTCTTATGCGATTTTCGATAGAAATACTTATGAGAACTGACTTTCATATGTGCCTTGCCAAATGCGTAATCGATTATATTTGGGATCATGATGTGTTATGATTGATTTATGCCATTGACTCATATGTATTATATGCCAACTTGATGATTTTATATTGATGATTTTATATTGTTGATTTGATTTATTTGCCATGCCATGTGATTTATTTTCTAATATGTACAATGTATTTGCTTCATATGTATTTCACCTGATATTTATGAAATGAATTGTTTTTTGGGGCAGTGAAAAATGGAACCAAAATTTTAGGGAATGAAGCTAGTATCACGGATTTGTTTCGAATCAGAAAATTCGGAAAATTTAATAAAAATTGTCTGAACTTAAAATTTTTTGTTCCGGCATGTTTAAATATTGAAACCGACAACGGATAATTCGGAAAAATAATATATTTTTGGAAAGTTAGAACTATCTTTCAGAAATTATGATTACATTGTTTCAAATATAATGAAAAGGGATACCTGAGATGGAAAAGATAGTTCATTTGTGTTTAGATTAAATATTTCAAGCGGCATCCTTACGAATACCGCGCCAAGGTCACGCGAAATATCTCTTAAATAAAAGTAGAAGAAAATAAACATATTTTCGAACTCTCTAACCACTAAATGACTAATTAAAATTTTAATTAAAATTTCTCGAACGAAATTGAAATTTTAAATTGGAAACATAGATCGAAGGAAAATATAAGTTGTCCTTTCTATACAGATCCTAACTGAATTTTAAAATAAATGAAATTGAGATCGGCAAAAATTAAATTCACAATGCCGAAACCTACAGTCATGGAAAATTATCAAGATAACCTAGATTTGAAAGGTGCCGCTGCACTTCAAATCCAAAATATTATTTCGGATAAGGTCACAACGAGACCAATAATCGAAATTATGATCCCAACTCCAGCCAAAAACACGGGCGCTATCCCTAAAATAATAAATGGATCGATAGGTCGCGGTAGGGGTTTCGCGAGAACAAACATGGAAACCTCAATGAATAAAAATAGGTCAGAAAAAGACGGATTGACTCGGAAAACATATACGGAACCAACTCAAAATAACCGACACGTACTCCATGACCTTACCCAAAACCTTAACAAAACTTTCGACCTAGAAATCAATACCTTCTATTGGGATAACGAAGAGTTACCCGCAATAGGCGCGTTAGGCTCAATAAACAATCCCAGACAAACTAACAACAAAACCTTTGATTGCGATTCCTTTTTGAAAAATAATACACAGTTCATTTTAGAAACCGACGAACTTTTAGAAAGTGTAGAGTTCAATGAAATTATGAACCAACAAAAGGAAAGATTTTTTAGAGACAAGGAAGAAAGGGCAAATCATTTAAAACTTAGATTAAACTCGTCAGCTCATAGTTCTTTTGAAAACGAAAGAAAAAAGATTGCACCTAGTTACAGGCAAAATAAAAACGCATCCCTTAATAGACGGTCAGTACAATTCAATTTGAAAGATAATTTACAAGAACCCCGTCAACTTTCCCACAACAATACCGAAAACCATAGTAGAACGAAAATCAATAATTTAAAATTACAAAACTCAGATGGCAGTGAATCATTAGAGGACAGAAACACTTTAAACCAAAACAGACGACATAGACTCTCGACAACAAGTAATAGGTCAAACAGACATTCTAGAATCCACACAAATAATACAGATACAGATAACGAACCTGAAAATAATACAAATAATCAAACAATTCCAGCGACATTTTTCCCTTTTGGCATGATACAAACGCCATTTAAAATCATGAGTAACTGCCCGATTAAATTTAGGAATAATAAAGAGGACAGTCCCGCGCATTTTATGAACGAATTAAAAAGATTCAAAAGGGGATATAAAATAAACGACCGCGATATTTTAGAAAATTTGGACGCACTACTAATTGAAAATGCAAAAGATTGATGCGAAATAAATAAAAATTCCTGGCGATGTTTATTGGATTTTTTCGGAGATTTTAAAAACGCTTACATTGATGAAAGATCTTCTGAGGAAATGAGGCAAAAAATTAAATTTTGCAATCAAAAAAGGACACAAGACATTCACTCATATTTGACAGAAATCAGAAAACTTTTTACTAAACTTTACCCTAGGAAAAATCTGGAATGGGAATTGCGTTGAGCTTACGAGAATCTTAGAATAGAATATAAAATGTATATAAAACGAAACGATTTCGAAACTTTCGAACAACTGGAAGTCTTAGGAAAAGAATGGGAAACTGAGCTAGCCAAATCCAAAATTCGAGGGCAAGTTTTACAGATTACAGAACCTAAAATTGACGATAAAAACGAACAAAAGCGTAATAACGGTAACGAGGATAAAAATAATTCGGAGTATAATAAAAATTCAAGGGAAAATGAAAACAACCAAAAGGATAACCAAAACGGAAACCAAAGTCAAAATAACCAGGGTAAAAAACCATACAAAAATCGATTCCCATTTTCATCATTTGGATTTCCATTATTACCTTTTCCAAACCAATACCAACAAAATTTCAGATCTGGATTCCCACCTGGTTTCCAATTAAATTCTCAACCTAGGTTTCATCCAAATTACCAACCTAGATTCCAAAACAATAGAGAAAGATATCCATTCAATCCCTATAATCAAATGTTACCAATGCTGAATCAAATGACGTTAGACTCAAATCAAGGTCAAAGCAATCCAATGATCGAATTCCCAACAGAAAAAGCGGAAAATAGTTCAAGAAGTAATAACAAAAATAATAAGCAAAATCGCCAAAAACTAAATTACGATAATAAAAACCAACAACGTGATAATAATTCTAATAAAGACTCACAAGAAAAAACAAGTTCTAACTCAGACAAAAAACAGGACTCAAATATCAAAATGAACGAAAACACAAATGATTCAAATTGCTATTATTGTGGGTTAACGGGCCACTTTAAAAGAGAATGTCCTTATTACACGTATAACCAGGGAAACTGGAAGGGCGGGTACTAGGGCCAAAAATACTAAAACCTAGCACCGAAACGCCGGAAATCTTAAATTCGGATAAAGATGAAATAACGGAAACACGTTTTCATCTAATGACAACATTCGAAGATACTCTATTTCGTATTTTAGTGGATACTGGTGCCACACATTCGTACGCTGGCAAGGAGTTACTGGAAAAAATCCAGAATTCCAAAATTTCAATTCTTAAACCTGTCTCGCGAAAATTAATGGTAGCGAACGGCGAAACAGTTGACATAATTGGGCAAGCAGTAATCCCAATCAGAGTCGGTAGATACACAAAACATGTATGTTCAGGTTGGTCCCAAAATTAAACTCCGTAGGTATTTTAGGCACGGACATGCTGAAAGCCCTACGGATGACCTTAAATTATCACTCGGAAACCTGGTTTACCTGGTTACCAGGGAGTCCCCCCACCTACTATCATATGGAAGCTTATCCAAAATCGCTCCCCACCCCAATAATTGAAAACAAAGCTGAAACTAAATCTGACGTTACAACAAAAGAGAACGAAGAAGGTAAAATTGTAGAAACTAGGAATGAACCATTGGATAAAAAAGAAGAAAATATGAAAATAAATATTAAACCGAAATTTGGAGGTAAAATTAATTTGAAAAGCACAAGAGAACTTAACGAAAATAGTCCAAAGTTAGAAGATAGTGAAACCCCTATAGTACCTATCAATCATAACCAATCCAAAAAAACCCAAAACGCCCAAATTCCAGTAAAAAACCCTACAAAGGATATCCCAAGCCTAATGAGCATCCCTACGAGCAACAAATTCCAACCCCTAGAGAACATCTCCACCCCCGACACTAGCGACGATTCGTGCATAGAAGACTCATTCAATTTAGATAAACCTAGTATTAGGAAAAAGGGCATGAAAAATAATTCAGGAAAAATTTATCTTAGGAGTGAATACGAAAACAAATACAAAAATTGCGATGTTAATCTTTGGAAAAATAACAAAGTTACCAATCGGAAAAAATTGGAAACTGGATCTCAAAAAGTGAATGAGATGTCAGAAAGGGATAATAGGAATCAATGGATTTATTTTAAAAATAAAGCGGTCAAGTTAAATAATATTACGAATACATTAGGAAAAATCGACGAACAAAGTTATTGTTCACCAGAATATTGCGAGGGTATTATCGAGCTTAACGAAAGCCAACAATCCTAATTAGAAAACCTTTTAGAAAACAAAATAACCATACACCAGGGAAAAGAGCATAGGGCGACTCATTTAACGAAACACAAAATTGACGTCCAGGGCCACGACCCCATTGAACAGCGATATTATCACGTGAGCCCAAAGATTAAGGAAATAATTTATCAGACAGTCGATAAATTATTAGAACAAGACATAATCGAATCGTCTTGCTCTGATTGGTCAAACCCTATTTTGATGATCGAAAAACCGGGTAAAGATTATAGATTCTGTTTAGATTTCAGAAATTCTGGACACTTTAAGATCGGCAAAATTTATATCCAAAATTGATTTGAAATTAGCGTATTTACAAATTCCATTAGAAGAAAATTCAAAACCAATTACAGCATTCACAGTCCCTGGAAAAGGCATGTATCAATTTAAAAGGATGCCATTTGGTTTAACAAATGCTCCAGCCACTTTCCAGAGACTGATGGATAAAATCATCACTCCAGATTTAAAGCCAAACGTTTTTTGTTATTTAGACGACATAGTGAATGTGACTCAAAATTTCGAAGACCATTTAAAATATTTGAATATCGTATTAGATAAAATCAATGATGCAAATTTAACGATCAGTCCGGACAAATGCGAGTTCGGCTGCTCGGAAATCAAGTTCTTAGGTTTTAAAGTCAACGACAAAGGACTCCAAATAGACGATGAAAAAATACCAACAATTCTAGAATTTCCAAAGCCTAAATATATTAAACAATTACAACGCATAATAGGGATGGCAAGTTGGTACAGGAAATTTATCCCACAGTTTGCCGAAATAATAGAACCGATGAACAGACTACTGAAAAAAGATAAAAAACGGGATTGGGGATTAGAACAAGATGAGGCTTTTCAAAAAATCAAAGATCTCTTAACTTCAGCACCAATTTTAACATGCCCAGATTTCACGCAACCCTTCCTACTCGAAACCGACGCGAGTAACACGGGGTTAGGAGCTGTACTTACATAAACAATCAAAGGTGTAAATTACGTAATCGCTCACGCGAGTAGAAGCCTAAACGGCGCAGAATCTCGGTACTCGGCATCAGAAAAAGAATGCCTAGCGGCAGTTTCGGCCATACGAAAATGCAGGCCATATTTAGAATGTTACAGCTTTAATGTAATCACGGACCACTTAGCGTTAAAGTGGCTCCATAACCTAAAAAACCCCACTGGTCGATTAGCCAGATGGGCATTAGAACTCCTTGAATATGACTATGAAGTCATATACCGCAAAGGTAGTTCAAATTTCGTTCCTGACGCTCTTTCGAGATCAGGAGAACCAGCGAAAAATATGGCATTCGCATTAGCTTGTAGTTTAGAAAAACCGAAAGCAGACATCGCAACTCTATTTTTACAGAACTGACCCACTAAAATCTACCCTTTTACCAGACTCTAACCCATGGAAACTCGTCGTACCCAAAAAATCACGAATACAGGTTCTAAAAGAAAATCACGATGACATAGAAGCAGGACATTTAGGTTCAGAAAAAAATACATGCGAGAATTTCTGAGTACTACTTCTAGCCAGGGATGTATTCAGAGATAATCAATTATGTAAAAAATTGTAAAGTCTGTCAAAGAACCAAACCGAGTAACCAACCGAAAATAGGGTTGATGGGAAAAAGAATCGTTGAAGAACCATGGACCATGATTGCTGCAGACATCATGGGCCCATTACCGATTTCTAAAAAGAGGAATAATCAATATATTTTAGTTTTTCTAGACTTATTCACAAAATGGGTAGAAATAATACCGATTAAAAAAGCTGACGGAGCAACTATAGAGTCTGAATTCCATAAACGTGTCATTTCGCGTTGGGGAACACGTAGGATTCTCCAAACCGATAATGGCACGGAATTTGTAAATAAAACCCTAAGAGACTTGACAGAAAAATTCGGTATCAGGCACACTAAAACGCAAAAATACTACCCCCAAGCAAACCCAACTGAGCGATACAATAGGACAATTAAACAAATAATTAAAACCTATTTACATAACGATCACTCTACCTGGGACGAACACATAGATGACCTACAATTTGCTATTAATACTAGTAAAAATTCCTCAACACAATTTACCCCTGCGTTCTTAATCTTAGGTCGTGAACTGGAACCACTCCAGTCCCTGAGAAAAAGTTTAGAACCGGATAGCGAAATAGAGTTCCAAAATGTAGACAAATGGACAGATAGATTAAGAAGATTACAAATTATAAAAGAAGAAGTCCAGAAAAACTTAGATGAAGCAAACAAAAGACAGGCTAATAATTATAATTTAAGGAGAAGACTCTTAGAATTTAAAGTAGGAGATATGGGTTTTAAAAAGGGTAACCGAACTGTCTAACAAAGCAGATAAAAAGGCAGGTAAACTTTACGACCATTACGAAGGTCCATTTATTATTAAAAAGAAAATTTCCCCTACTATTTACGAATTTAAAAACCTTAAAGGCAAGAACATTGGAATATAAATGATTTTAAATTAGAAAACGTAAATACGGATAATGGCACATAGGCGTGGAAAATATTAATGAGTTTAAGTCAGAATATTTAGACTTAAACAAGGGCAAAAATGGCACTAGATCAATGGCATTAGCAGCACAAGCGAACTCAAAAAATTATACACAACTGCGGTAAAACGACTCTAACAAACAATTTGACAGATAACAGCATTATTACTCCTAATGCACAACAGAAGTAACAGTCTTCCCTGAGAAGAAAGAAAAAGACGACAATACAAGAAGAAAAATAAAACTTTGAAAAGAAGTACAAACAGTGAAACGCAGAATTAAAAATGCTATAACAGGAAACAAATTGACTGACTTTTTGATAATAAACTAAATTACATAGTTTCAATGTGATTTACAATTTTATTAAATATTAACTAAATAAAACAACAACAATTGAACTCAAATAAAAATAAATTCAAAGGACAATCGACTCCAAAGACAAACAAAAAACTTAATCAAAGGACAATCGACTCTATAAACAAGAAATCTCCACGACAATCGACTACACGGACGGATTTTTCGTTTTTCTTTTCATATTTGTTTAAAAAAGAAGATACCCATGGAAAAGGATCAGAAGCGAAGAAACAACGAGAGAAGAGGAACCTAAAGCACGAAACTAAGGACAATTGTAAAGAACTATAATATCAGTTTCGCGAAGGATTGATACTAAAATTTACTTACATACCATGTAACCTTTGTGACAACGAAAAACAATTTGAATTGAGAAAAACTTCACAACCCCAGACTCCAACAGACAAATTTACTCATACTAATGAAACCGAAACATGATGATTGTTTAGATTTAAAATTATTAGAGCAAACCTCAAGAGAAAAACAGCAAATTTGCAAACTTTTGTTTGAATGCCTTTTTTTTTTAGACTATATCAGACTTGCACAAACACATTACGGAAATTAAAGTATACACCCGAACCCCCGCGGGGGAGGGGGGGGGGGGGTGTAACATAACTGTTTTCATAATGCGGGACTCAGTACGACCCTGAACGAAGGGGTTGCCGGACAGCACACGAGTCGGAACGGAATCCCCCGAGGGGACCCGAAGTCCCGAGGAACAGCACAGCGGTTCCTCAGTCTGTGCTCGCTCGACTCCAAGTCGACTGCTCTTGCTTTTCGGCTACCGTGCCGCTTTCCCCCCCTGGTGCGCGTTATTGGTGTTTTCCTCACTCGACGCCACCGTGTGCTCTCTCCGGGTCCTGAAGACGCTACGCCAAGGAAGGTCTCCAGTCACCACCACGGTCCTTGTTTGGGCCACCCTCGATAGCCACCTGCTGGTTAATCCTCTACGAGGAAACTCTGACTCGTCAGCATCCGCCACGGGCTGATGGTCGGCTACGGAATGTAAGTGGTAATAAATCACCTTTTATAACTTATTTAATTTGTCTCAATGCATTTCACCTTCTTCTCGGCTTCCCCGCCTCCTAATTTCCCTTCTCGGCATTACCTCCGTAATAACTTCTAGGAGTATTAAAGGCTGATAGCGTACTGCGCATACGCACAATCACTGTCGTCCGTGCTGTACAATTCTCGACGCGTCAACCTAACCTCAAATGTCAGGCGTGATAAAGTTGTAAACGATACCTCTCTTACATAAAGTATTGTGTGCAACAAGGAAGCCAACTTGTTTTTTTACCCGATCGTGAGTTTGTATCTTGGATTCACAATATACTATTTCAAATTAATAAATTATTTTTTATTACCACTGTAATCTTACTTCAACCCGAGTTTGTATATAGCCATAAGTTCTAGTACATGTATCACTTGCTCATTAGAGGGCTCTTTAGCCCTAGAGACTTAACGAATAAATTATTTATGAGAAGTTGCAGGCTCCGGAAGCTACGATCATGGTTCATTAAAGCAACTAATCCCGACGCAACTGGAACGTGTACGTCATCCACTCCTGCTCCATGTATCCCAGAAGGTAGGCAAGATGAGAAATTTACACAAGAGACTTTGTGCAACACTGTTCCTTGAAGTCCAGTCTCTAGCCGCGGATGACCATACTCGGCAGACGGCACAGTTGGAGATGAAAGTTTCACCTCTGGATATTATTATTCGACATGAATGTAATAACTTCTATCATAAATGATAGTTTTCCTTGTATACGTGAAGTAAAAACTTTTTTTATCTACGAATCAGTATTGGTCAGCCATAAGGTCATGGAAGGTTTGTCAATCGGTAAATCGATTCCTCTTGAAAAACCCTGCAAATCTACGATGAAATTTTTGTACCAGCGTTAAAATGTAAAAATACTCATAAGAATGTTTCTTGACATAAATATAAATAAATGCAAGAAGAAACAGTTCTTATTAGCCGATCTAGATCAAAATCTCACTAGACATTAAAATTAGGAGATATAGGAAGCAGAAAAGGTTACATGCCCAAACACCCACGGGAGTTTTGAGGAAAAAGTCATGTTTTAGATCCTGAGGTCTAATTAGATGTAAATATGTCAAAAAAATAGTTTGAAATTCACGTTATTTCGAAACTCTCTTTTTTAAGAATCAAAAATGATTCAGAGTAAATTTTCCAGCTTAAATATGAAATTCATAAATATATAATGATTATCACCTTAATCTCCTTCAATATTAGAACAAGTTCATAGCGAGCGCAGAAGCACGCACTTTGGAGTATAGTTTCTACTTGTGGTGCTCCTGCATCTTGTGGATGTGGATGGTGATGTGGAGCATGGCCAAGTTGCTGTGGTGGATAAGAAGAATGCGGTAAAGACGCCGAGTGCTGGTGATGCGTCGTCGACGTCGCGTGCGTGTGGTGGTGATGTGGAGTCGTATGTATATGACTATGTCCATGGCCCATTGTATGGTGGTGAGTACCCGGTGTACTATAGACGTTATTCAATAAGTTGTTATGTGAAGCCAACGCGTTGTCCTCTAGATCCAGTACGTTAGCTAGCAAAGACTTACTACTCCTTTGATGAAGTTCCAGATCACCGTATGCTTTGCTGGTACCTGCGAAAATAAACATTAATTGATGATAACTTTGCAGTTACACTATACACGTGAGTTACGGAAATCTGGATATCACAACTGATCCAGTGAGCATGTGGACACAGGAAGCCTTTGTGGAGTCAAGACAAGAGATGCCAGCGAGGATAGCATTGCCATTAGAATAAACACTGGTACTTATTCTAGTATGACATCACAAAGACGACTCATGCCCCCTGACCCTTTCATATACTTAAATGCAACAAGTATAATTGTATGTAAAGGGCCCAGTCGGGTAAGCATACAAAATCTGCCCCTGCACGTATTAAGTTGAAATTCCTGTCATAGGTTCGTATCCATGTGACGTACAATTTATCCCAAAAATAAACCTGAAAATGCATTTTTGAGGGAGTAATAAAGTGGAAAATGAAAATAAAAAAGGAGTTTCACTCGAAAACGGTTCGAACTGACTTACGTGCTAACGCAGGGCCTTTTATGGGGGAGCAACGCTGTTAGTGGAGTCAGCGTAGACCAACAAAGTACATTATCTCACATTGGGCTGGAACTGCTCGGATTTGAATAATTTTTTTTTAATGTTCCAAATTGGAAATACTAAAAGTTTTATAGTTCGAAAATTCCCGTTCGCAATGCAAAATTGCAAAACATAAAAAAATACCTGAAATTTGAGAAAAAAAAATGTTGAACGTAATTGATTGATTTTTTTACTTAAAAAAGAAAAATAATAATTAATCATCAAAAGTAATTGATAATTGGGTATTTAGTTATGATTGTATTAATTGAAAAATAAAAAAAAATAAAGAAAAATACCTGAAATGTGAGAAACAAGAGCTGAACGTAATGGCTTGTTTTTTTTTGCTTAAAAATGAAAAATCAATAATTATTTAATAAAAATAATAACTAATCATATATTTCATTATGATTTCATCAATTGCAAAATTGAAAAAATCCAAAATTACCAGAAATTGGATAGCATAATTGTAACTTTAATTACACCATAATTTGAACTTAAATGACTATTTCTTTTCTTATAAATAAAGAATAATGACTAAGTAATACAAATGATATACGAGTAGATATTTCATTGAGATTTTATTGAATGCAATTCACACAAATTGAAAATAAATTATTGTACATGAAAAAAAAATCTCTGCCAAAAATGTAGGAATATGATAAGAAAAAATACATCGAGAAAATTATTTTAAACATTATTAACAGTATCAATTTCTTGATCTTCAAGTTCATTGTCACCAAAAACTGTTGCTGGTGAACAATTTGAACAATTCATGCCGTTGCATTCGGAACAGGCTTGTGTACAGAAAAGTCCACTTTTCCTGCATCCACAATTTCCTCCACAACCTGATTTGCATTTGCAAAAAATAATGTTCAGCAAATTATCGGGGGCTGGTTGCTTATTCATAGGGTTGGGCCTTAAAAATTTCCCTAATTTTCATCCCCATTCTGTTAGCAACAAATTATTACCTTGCTATATTTTTATTTGTAAATACACCTTTTTCAGGTGTTCCAGAGCTGCATCTTCTGTGCATGGCAAATTTGATAATAGTACACGAGTATCTTTCGCTATAGCTGTGGTAAAACATTGATACCTGTACTGATTCAAATCGATCACAGAGTTTGGAGCGCTGTATAGAGCAAAAATACATTTCACTCCAGCCTCGAAAATGTCCTCTATCCGTTTATTTTCTATTTTGTACACTTCGGCAGCATCCTGCAAATCTTTCAGAGCTTCAAACTTAGTTGTAAACTTATTCTTGCCTTTGTTGTAGAATGCCGACGTAGTATCGCAGCCTGTAAATGCGTGCAGAAAAAGTACATGCTGTTTACACATTGGCATGTGATCAAGGCTGGCAGATGAATAGACTTTTTGTGCTATTTTTCCTCTAGGTTGTTTCAGAAAAAATACTTCTTTTTCATTCGGTGTTAAAGCTGTTAAAATCACTAAAACGTCAATATCCTCAGCAACCATAACAACATTGTCGAATGATGAACCTAATGCTGTTGTCACAATTAAGCAGTCAGATTCTCCATCTGCTTGTTCGGATTAAATGCCATTTTGCGTTAATTTTCCCCGCAATTTTGCTATAAATCTAGCTTTGTTATTTTGATTGGATAGAAACTTTTCTTGTCCGACTTTAAGTTGCATATCTGCTTTGAATGCATAATCAACGGATGAATTATTCAATGAACGACGGTTTCGTTCAGCTGCTTTAGTTGTTTCCTTCTCGTACCCATCGAACACAATTGTTACGTTATTACCGTAATATCTTTTAATATATCTAACGTAACTGTCTAATAGTGCCTTAAACTTTTCATTTATTTGCCATTTAACGCGATGCAACAATATACCACCATCAATGACATAAGCAAAGTTGTTGAAATCATTGACATTTGTGAAAGATTCCCTGAAGAAGTTGTAAAAAGTAGATTTTTGCGTTTTTCGCATCCTTGCGTCGTCATACAAAGATAACGGGTAAGGTGCTAATTCGTGCTCCATATACTTCTGCAACTCGCTATCAGATTTTTTCAACACGCTAATACGCTGAAATAGTAGAAGGGGATCGATTGGAATGTGTTCGCTACTGATTTTGATTTTACTATTAGCAGCAAGCAAAGGCAGAACTTTCTGTGACATTTTCAATTTTAAATCTCTGAAGTTAATACCATTTATCTTCTTCATAGATTCAACACCTACCTGAAAGGCATTATGGCAGTTCATTTCTTCATCGCCAACAACTCCTGTTGCAATGCTCATAATAGCATCAGCGTTTGGGAAAGGATCATGAGACTGAAACCATTCTTCCAGTTTTTTTACATCGGCGTCATCTCTTGTAATTCTAGTGTCTGTAGCATCAGCGTGTTGGTAGCTTTTTTTAAAGGATATGTTGCTAAAAGCCTCGATTCCATCAATAATGTCCTTGGTGCAAGCGACGCAATTTATCCACTGAAAGACGACACTATCTGTGACTCCACGTCTAAATGGACCACCTTCGACACTCATTGCCCTCATCATAGTTTGTTCGATTACCTGATCAGAGAATATGCCACCAAAAAATTTACTAGTGCGCCTGGCCGTAAAACACATCTCATCTGTAAATTTCCTATATTCCTCAGGATCCATTTTTTCTTTGAGGTCTCTCATATCCTGTAAATAAATTTGCGCAGATTTTGCATAATGAAAATGCCCTGCTGAATGAAAATATGGAATGATCCGTTCAACGCAACTTAAATGTAAGTCCCAGTTTCCCATCCGTTCAGCTGCAATAAAATCTTTTAATGATGAAACCATCCTGAAATAAGAGACCCATAATTTCGCAGTGTTGCCTTTATTTTCAATTTCCTTTAATTTTTCTTCGATCATCTCAGACAACTTTTTAAACTTGGTATTTTCTTCGACGTCCTCAAAATTTAAACATTCTGTTTGCAGTTTGAAAAAAAAATCTGAATTGCTTTCCATTAGCGCAGCAATCTCTGTATCATCCTCCTTTAGATGTTGAAAAATGATTCGGGATAGTGTCAATTGTAATAACGTGTGAGCTCGCACCGCCCTGGCATACGCATGACCTGTCAGAATGTGATCAACAGTTTTTTTCAGCATAAATCAAACTAAGTATCAGTTTGATGCCACTGCCTCCCATGATGTGACCAATGCAACCCATGAAAGAAAACAACATATGGAATCCGCCTAATCGAGCAACTATAAACGTTTCATCGGATACAATGGTAGCAGCCAGTATATATCGAGCTTTCATGTGCAGAGGTTGAGCGAAAGTTACAAAACACGTTTTCATACCAAAAGTTACTGCTCTCTCTGCAGCATGAACCAAAGTCGTGTATATTGTATTGTAGTCGCTGGGAGATGCATGGATAAATGGATAAAATATGATTGCTGAAGTCTTGAAACTGTTGGGCGAGGTTAAACATTCCATGTAACCATTCCATCCCATGAATTTCCCACTTTTATATTTCATGAACATCCATAGCCAATTTATTTGGGTAATTAGGGACGGCTTCAGGTCCACTGTCTTTTCCGAAACTTCAACTTCTAGCTTTTGTAACCCCTCTCCAGCTGCAGAATTATACGTCAATAATGAAATACGACCTTTTTTTTTAGCAATATCAGCTTCACTTGGAATTTCTTTTAAACGCTTAATGGGTTCTTCGGGTAGTATTCCGCTTGCTGGAGTAAATATTCCGATTGAACCCATGCTCTGAAAACTATTCCTACCATCTAGATTGGCTGGATTAAAATCACAATTATCACCGCCAGCTTGCATGAAAGCACCTGGTTGTATAAGCAGTGGGTTTTTGAAAAGAGTTGATGCTTCATACAACTTCGCTTCTCGATAAGAACTGCTAAATCCTAAGCTGCTGCAGATATCTATGATCCTTCGGGAACCAAATTTCCGTTGCAATGCTACCGAAAGACCAACCTGAAGAGGTGACAAAAAAGAACGAGGTCTAACTGCTGACATTATAGCGTGACTTATCGAAGTACACTTGGTTTTGTACGCCTCTTCATTGTCTGCCTTACTTTTTTTATTTTTCAATATGACCTTTTCCAAGAAATATGACAGGGACTCAGGAATGTCTGCATTAACATCACGAAACATTTGGTCACTTGCAGGATAACAATGCACTTGGCATGGAACCGAACGAATATTTGATCGAATAATGTCAGCAGCGGCTTTCAAAATTCGCAATTTCTCCAAATCTTCATTTATAGATCTTTCCTCATACCAAGTTTTCGATAAAACGTCATGCTCCTTGTCTTTGAAACATGCGAGGGTCGAATACGAAGATTTATACGAAATCGCTACATTACTTCCGTATTTCTTCAATATTCTTGCCCTAATTATTCTATTATCTGGAATGTGGCCACCTACTTGTTCTTTCAGCTCTTCCAATGAAAACTGGCAATCGTCGTTTTCTTCCATGAACTTGTAGATTTCATCCATTGCAGCATCGACTGAGGATAT
>CAKNXH010060121.1:6444-24155 GCA_932178445.1 Andricus quercusramuli
TTGGAAATGAATCTGTTTTGGTTAAGAATTTCACAACGAAGATTTTTGAAGATTTTGAAATAAAATTTTGTAGCTTTTCAAGGTAGAGGTTTTGAATGAATGAAATTAGTCTACTTAAGATTATACACCGAATTTTAATTTTTTTTCTTTTAAATTAATTTTAAATGATTTCCTAAAACTTTGGAAAAGAAAATAGGAGCTTTCCAAACATACATTTTCTTAATTTTGAAAGATTTCATCATTTCAGAATGTAATTCGAATAAGTTTAAGCGATATTTAGAAGTTTTGGAAGGATACAAAGTAATTTTATTCAAAACAAAATTTTCTTAAGATTTCTTCACAAAATTGAAAATGATTTCTTATTTCATAAAATTCATATTAAAAGAGAATTTTTAAAAATATTTTAAAACATTCTGAAAGATTTGAAGAATGATCAAGAAATAATTTGGAAGATTTAAAGGCTTTTTTTAATCTTGCAGAATATTTTCCAAAATTTAAGGAAAAATTCCACTCTTTTCGAAGGAGCCTTAGAAGTTTTTTCACAATTTTGAAAGATATTTAGGAAATTTCAGTATTTTTATAGAGATTGAAAATATCTTAAAAATTTGAAAGTTTTCCGAACATTTACAGAATATTGTTAAATTTTTTTCAAGCCTCAGAAAGTCTTAAATATCTTTTAAACTACTCAATTTTTTCTACAATTAGGCATTTTCTTGAAAAAACAACAAATTTTCAATAAACTTTTCATCAAACGAAATTTTTATTTTGTATTAAACATTATTTTTTCCTTCAAATTATAATTCACCAAAATTTTTTGTTTCTCGACTGAAAAATCCTTTTTTGTTGAAAATAAAACAATTATGTTGCAAATTTGTCTTTTTGGGTAAAAAGTTCATTTCTTTTGGTAGAAATGTAATTTTTTAAAATTAAAATTGCAACTGCTTGGCTTAGCATTAAAATATTTTTGGTGAGGAGTCAACTATTTTATTAAAAATTCGTCTCCCTGGATGAAACCTTTTCGATTTATAATTAAAAGACTGTATAGTTTTAATATGAATTAATATATTTGTTGTTGCTAATTTATATATTTTTTTAAATTCAACTTGTAGGTTAAGAATTTAACTACTTTTTAAAAAATTCATTTGCTGGGTTAAACATTCATAATTTCAGTTCACAAATAATTTATTTGCATGGAAATGTAACTATTTTATTGAAAATTCTTTTTTTTTTAATCTTCTCGGTTGAATATTCAACTATTTTGTTGAAAATTATTTTTTTTTTCAAATTCATTCAAATATTGTAATTTAAAATTGTCAATAAATCAATAAATTATCATTTAAAATTGAAAAATATTTTAAGGGAAAACTTCAATAATGAATAATAATTATAAATAACAAATAGCTTCGGTAATTTAATAGTTTATTTAATTTTCAATGGTTACAATAATTTTAAAGATACGAATTTTAACGTTGGACGCTAAATTTTCAATTTTTTTCCTCTCATAAGTTATAATTTCGTAATTAAAATTGAAATAATTAAGTTTTGAAAGTTATAATCAACGATTCGAGAATTTTTCAATTTCAAATGGTTCAAATTTAATCAAAAAATTAAAATTTAAAATTGTATGATTATAAAGTTTTAATATCAAAATTTTTGGTAATCAAAGTTTGTTACATTTTTATGTCTAGTTTGGATTTGTTCCAATTTCAGTGATGCGTTATAGAATCTTTTTCATTTGTAAAGTCTCCCCTTTTAAAATTACTTTTTGTTTTGATATTTTTTTTAGAATAATTTAATTTTAATGGTTTATAATTGAAAATTTCTCTATTTCGGATTACGAAAGCACGGTTTATATACACATATCCAGTTTATCTTAGAATAATTCCTATAATAAACTTTAGTATTAATTTATAATTTCGTTTTGTTATAACAATTCGAAATTCTAGAATTTCCGCATCTTTCAATTCAAAAAATTCAATTCAGTTTTCGATTTCAAATTCTCAAATTCTGATCGCTTTGAATAGAAAATTATTTAAATTTAAAAGTTATTAATATCAAATTATTCAATTTTAAACGCTTTAATGGTAGTTGTCCTGCCAACAATGAAATATCAGGAAAAAAATGTTTTTTCTATGATTTTAGAAAGCAAAATAATAATAGCTAAAATCGATAGAATTTTTTTTTAAGAAAAGTTTTTTTAAACGAACGAAAAAAATGAAAATAAATCAATAACTATCTCAAACTATTTTTGAACTATTTTCAAAACTAGAAACAGGATGGTTGTAGAAAATTCTTTTCCCGAAAAAATACGGAGGTTTGATTAAAATTCAACCAATTTTAAAAAGTTGGAAAGAAGCGATAGTAAGAAAAATTCAGTTACAAAAACTATTGTTCAAAATAATTAATTCACGTAAGTTTGTATCTTTTTTCATGAAAAATCATGTTCTTTTTATAAAACATAAAACAATGTTATCACTTCAATTCTGAAAATCTGATGAAAATTTTGTTTTCCAGTGACCTGATTTTTAGAACGACAACTAGCTTAATTAGAAGGAATACAATTTGAATTTTTTTGAATTTTAATTCTGAAAATATTCATTTTTTAATGTTTGAAAATAGTCTTATTTTTGTAGTTTAAATCTGAAATCATTCAATTCCGAGATTCTTCATTTCAAAATATAATTATTCAATTTTGGAAGCTTTGAATAAGAAATGATACGGTTTTAACTCCTTTTCTAATGAATTTTTTGAATTTTCAAAATTTTAGTCTAAAATTGCCTAATTTTGAGAGATTTTGATTCATGACTCTAAACACTTTTTATGTCAAATGATTCATTTTTAAACACTTTTACTTAGAAATGATACAAATTCAATTCATTTTTAGATCAATTTTGAAATAATATTCCTTTTTTTTTAATTTTACTCCACCTAAAATTGTTTGATTTTGAAATAATACGATCTATGCCTCAATTTCTCAATGAAACTATTTTTACACTTTCACGATAAGAAGTTGAACCTAATTTCCACGAATGCGTACTATCCCATCATTTTTTATTAACGAGCCAATCGGTGATAAACATCAAACATATTGGTCGAGTATCTTTCTATTATCGATATCATATTTTCAGTAATTGGCAGACAATTGACATAAAACCTACGTGCAATAGCGAAAATTTCACGTTTAAATTATGATTGATGCTAATTTAATTTTCTTAAATAAATTTTCAAATCTTATTATTCAAGAAATAAAAATATAATTCAATAACGATATAAATTTTTCATCATTTATTGATTTATTCATTCAACAATTGATTTATTGATTTAAAAATTTTTGTAATCCATGAAAAAAACTAGCTGTGAATTTTTTAGCAACAGAACATCATTTTCAAAATTTCCTGAATTGCCAGATTTTTCCCGGGTTAATTTTTTATTTCCCGTTGCCACTATTATTTAAAGACCAAGAGTAACCACAAGAGACTAGTTTTTAAACCAAAAAATAACTAAAAGTGACTAAAATTCAGAAAAAGGTTTCATTCAGTTTTGAAACAATAATTTTTAATTAAAGAATAAAAATTTCGAATAACAGCTTTTAAGAAGAAAGAAACAAGCTACAATAACATTCCATTTAATAAAATATTTAGTATTTAGGTTCAAATCTTAAAAAACAAAATTAAAATTGAACAAATTAAATTTATGGAAAAACGACACAAGTTGTAATAAAATGAACAATAACAAAAATTTTTTTTCATCGTATGCGCAATTTTTTAATATATGAAAACAAGCCAATGAAACAAAAATTTCATGGTAGTTAAGAATAAAATTTGATGCGAAATGAGGAACAAATAATAAAGTAATCATGATAAATAAAATTTGCACTTCATTTCGCAATATCGGAATTAGCAATTTCAGGCCAAAATAAATAAATAAATATTTTAAAAATAAATAAATTATATCTAAATACATTAGATATAATTGTGTTGCACCATGTAGTAGAGTTCGAATTTGGACAAAATCGAGTGCGAAGTGGGAGATACATGATGAGAATGCGTTCGTTGAAGCCGAAGGAGCTTTAACAAAAGAGAATTCACAATCACTAAATTACAGTTATCGATGTTTTCACCTTTAACTTTAAAGGTTCTGTGCGCAAATATGGGAGAAGTATGAAGAACGAACAGATTTTTTATAGATGTCGCTGCAGACATTTATGTGCTCAGAAAAACCTACTGTGTCCTCTCAATACCATAAAAATGAGATAAGGGGCCGTACTTGAATTAAGTAACGGATTATCGGTCCTCTCCAAAACCCCTTCTCCCCCTGTAATAAACTGTAACAAAGTATTTTCACCCCCCCCCCCCTCAAAATAATTAAATTTGTTTAAAAGAATTAAATTTTCAACTAAATAATTACATTTTAAACCTCAGAAGATAAATTCTCAACACAAAAGTGTAATAGTTCATTTTAAAATCGAAAAGACGAATTTTCAACAGATAAAGATTTTTCAGTCATGAAAGAAAAAACAGTTCACCTAAATTGTTGAACCTTAATGCCAAAAGATGAATTTTTTATAGAAAAATTGAATTTTCAACCAAAAGATACGAATTTTCAGAAAAAAAAATAATTTTCAACAAAACAGTTGAATTTACGACCAAAGAGATAAAGCATCATTGAAAAAAAATGTCAACAGAATACAACTTTCACCCACGCAGTTGAATTTCCAATTAAAAAAGATGAGTTTTCAAAAAAATTGTATAACATTAACCAAAGAGATAATTTCTAACTAAAAATATGAATCTTCAACATGAAAATAATTTCTTAACAAAGCGGTCCAAACAAAATTTTTGAAACAAAATAGTTGATTCACCAAGCAAAGAAGATTAATGATCAACCAAACAGTTGTATTTGCATTTGAAAAAGATGAAATTTCTACTAAAATAGATGAATTTTTAAATCAGAAAGACAAATTTTCAAAAGAGGGATTTGAATTTTTATTTACAAAAAATTTCAGTTTGACTTTTCAACATCAATATATGAGTTTTCAATGAGAAGTAAATTTTCTACGAAGGTACTTGAATTTTCAACCTAAAAAGACGAATTTTCAACAAAATAGTTGAATTTTCACCAAAAAGGACGACTTTTCATCACAATTATTGAATTTTCAATCCAACAGTTGCATCTTCATCCAAGAAAGATTAAATTTCTAGTGAAACAGATGATTTTTTAAATCAAAAAGACAAATATTAAAAAAAATAGTTGAATTTCATCCAAAAGATATTTAAATTGATTTTTCAACATAAAATGAGGATTTTTCTCAAAAGGTAAATTTTCTACGAAGTAGTTGAATTCTCAACAGAACAGTAGATTTTTTTTACCAAAAAAGATGGCTCTTTCACAAAATTATTAAATTTTTAAACAAACAGTTACATTTACATCCAAGAAAGATGAAATTTCTGCTCAGACAGGTGAATTTTCAAATAAAAAGGATTCAACAAAATGAGTCGAATTTTCATCCAAAAAAGATTTCAGTGGATTTTTCAACAAAACAGTTGAATCCTTGACAAAAAGAGATAAGTTTTCTACGAAATAGTCAAATATTCCAGCAAAAAATTGACTTGTTAACAAAATTGTGATTCTTTTAAACAAATAATAAAACTTATAGCTGCAAAAAAGAAACAGGAATACAAGGAAAATAAATTACAAGAATATCATATCAGGGTTACCGCAAAACTTTATTTTAAAAATTCCTTAATTTTTCCCTGGCCAATTTTTTATTTTCACTGACCATTCATATTCAAAGAACAGAATCGTAAATTTGTAACATTTTCAACCTAGAATCTTTTATCAACGGAATGAAACAGATTCAAATGGAAATTGAACATTTCCAAATTTATTCTACTTGACAGTCATTTAAAGTTATAGAAATTCCCTGAATTTCGCAAGATTTTTTTGTTCTCAATCCCTGACTTTTTTGAAAATTGTTGTTGGCAAGATCGTTTTTCCCTCACCAGGTTTCTTTGGTGCGTAAAGTTAAATTTATATTAAATTTCTGTACAATTTCTGCGAGTTACTTGTTTCATTTGCGAATTTTCGAATATTGCGAACATGAATGAAGGACCCCCCCCCCCAGCGTAATAAATTATAACAGAATCTCTCAACCTCTCACGGTGGGCAAGAAGCGATGATAGGTTGCATAAAAATATCGACAAAAACTTAAAGCAGGAGTGTATTTGTTGATGATAACAGGTGAAAAATCCGTTTGGAATAAAATTCCAGCTGCTCCTGTTTCAAAGATATCCACGTTTTCAATATTCCTGATAGGATCCATTTTTGCGAATTATAAAAGACGTGTTTCTCGATCATTTGTTATAGGCCAGTAGGCCTAAAATTGGCAACCACTGTTCGAAGGATTTAGTCACGTAGGATCCAACTCGATTTTCAGAGCGAAAGTCGAGTGGAAATTTTCCGGCTGAATCATTTTACAACAGTGTTTGCCAAACGAGCCTGCTTTCACCCATTGAATGAGTCATCACAACATGGGTGAGAAGGGCCTTATAGCGACAGTACAATTAACTGTCCATTGTCAGGGTCCCCTAAGTGACGCGCCAGGCTGACGGCTGGCCCGCCGGGATTTTCCCCGGTGGGAAAAACAAGTCGTTAGTCACGTACGACAGAGGCAAAACAAGCCGCCAGGCACGTACGCCGACAGCGAACAGGCTGCTGATCACGTACACCGGCCACGCTTGTTCTCTGTCTCGCTTTAGCCAATACGCGTCAACACAGGGGAGCTCAACGAGGACGCGTTCCTCATAATCAAAATATCTTACTTTACTCAAACATTTTGAATATTTTGATTATTGTATTTTCTTTTTCCTTCATCTAATGTTCCGCTTTTTAAGATAATCTCACCCCGTGTTTTGATTTGGC
The DNA here is from genome assembly GCA_932178445.1 of Andricus quercusramuli. Lineage (NCBI taxonomy): Eukaryota > Metazoa > Arthropoda > Insecta > Hymenoptera > Cynipidae > Andricus > Andricus quercusramuli. The sequence continues at coordinate 13,366 of CAKNXH010060121.1, forward strand.
CATTTTAAATTCTTCTCACATAATTGTTCTGGAGGCGAAAAGCCTCAGGAGTTGTTTTATTTTACTCTTTTGTAAATTATTATAATTCTCTTAGGGACTAGGCAATTATTAAAAGTATTTAGATTTACATATTTTTGTAAATTTTATATTCATGAATCATATTATTTTATGTAATCGGATAATAATTGTGATTATTAATTATAATGTTACTAAGGCAAAATAACTAACTTTATAACTACTTTAGCTAGAGTAATTCTGCTTGCGCAGAATGAAAGGAATAATTACCAAACGATATTTTTACTAATTTAAATTGTAAATTTTCATTCAAAAGTATTTTTAATATTAAGTTAAACATGAGAAAATCATTGTAAACGGCGCAAGGCGCGCGAAATCGACGGCAGGCAGCACGGAGAACGGTGTCCCCACCGCTCCGTTGCGACTCCAGTTCCGGGCGTCTCGGCCAATCAGCGGGCCAGCTACAGCTCCCTGCCGCGCTCGATCTCTCGCGCCTCTCGCCCATAAAAGCCGGTGCACGAGCTGTTCTCGTCACTTGGCGATTGACTCCTGACTCTACAGCTTGGTCGTACGCAGCTCGCGTCCGCTCAAGTTTGGCAGAGATTATCTCTTTTGCAATCGACCAATTAAATACGAAATCAAATCCATTCCTTGCCTTATTTCTGTCCTACCTTCTCTCTCTTTTCTCTCTCTCTTCCTACGGTACGCCTCCGGGCTCCGGGAAGTCTCTCTTTTCTTTCTCTCTTCCTACGGTACGCCATCGGGCTCCGGGAAGTCTCTCTTCCTACGTTACGCCTCCGGGCTCCGGGAAGTCTCTCTCTCTCTTTCTCTTCCTATGGTACACCTCCGGGCTCCGGGAAGCTCTCTCTCTCTCTCTTCCCTCGGCACGCCTTCGGGCTCCAGGAAGTTCTCTCTCTTTCCTTCGGTACGCCTTCGTGGCTCCGGGAAAAGCTCTTATCTTTTCTCACTTTCCTACCTTTCTCCTACCATCCTTATGCCTCAGGGCAAGTCCTCTCGCTCCCGCCCCGGCAAATTCACCCGAAAACGCCGCCGGGAAGCCGCCCTCGCTTCCTCCTCCCAGCCTACTCTACCTTCCTTGCCGCCATTACCCCCTCCACCATCCGCTCCCAAACATCCTATCCTTCTCGTTAGTTCCACGAGAATCCTTTCTCCTCGCTCCCGGGTAAAATTTATCCGAATACCTTCCACCTCCTCTTCTCCCTCTACGTCGTCGGGCCGCTTAGACTTTTCTAAGCGTTACGACGACCTAGAACCTTTCCGGCCCCGGGCCGTTCCCTCAACCCCCAAGAAGGCCGACAACGAGCCCTTTGACTTCCTGGTGCCCGTCACCCCTAAGGGACCCTTGCCACAACTCCCGGTAAATGGTTCCAACACACCCTGCCTACTCCCTCTCCCTCTCCTCTCCCAGCTCCCACTCCTTCTCCCAAAGCTGACGACGTGCTCATTCTGCACGCAGATGAGTTCCTTTTCTCCCCTCTTCCTCCTGCCAAACGACCTAGATTGTCCTCGCTGCGGCCCCGGATCCACGTCAGACCCAGATGGACGGACTACAGGCTTGGAAGTACCTTCTCTCCTCCCGCGGGGCTACAACCATTCGCCAGTCTCTCCCGAGCAGCCGAAGGAAGGAAGAACGGTCAATGAAGAACCTCGACAGTTTCTTAGCCGAGAACAACCGACACTTGCCCATCCAGGGAGCTCCCGTCTTCCAACTCCGCCGGGAGGACGCCCGACCAGCGCCACAATAGCGCCAGACCGGCGCCACATCCATACCTGGCCAGCGCCCCATCCGCGCCTGACCAGGTTCCAACCGATTCGACAAAGACAGTTACACGTCTCCTACCACTCTACACACACCAGTGATTAAGTCGGCCACCCACAAAAACCGGCTTACATCATATTGAAACATATTTATACGTGAAATATTCAAAAATGTATGTGTGTAAACGCGCGAGTAAATTTTTATGTATATAATATATTAACATATAAGTTAAGTAAGTTTTTAGCCGGTTTTAAACGTTTCTAAGGTGCACCACGTGGAGGCAACTTACTTTGCACCTCTTTTTTTTGGTTTTATGTTTTTATAATTTTTTTTGCTTGTTTTCTGTTTCACAAATTTTTTTTTCTATATTTTTATAATCCTTATTGTTATTTAAAATTTGTGTACTCAATTTATTTTAATGTTTTGAATTGTGTTAAATACCAGGTTTTTAAATTTAAATATGCTGGGATGAAAATGTAACGACAACTTTCTTTGATCGCTTCACAAAAGTTGGTTCTTCGATCATATTTATTTTAAACCTATCCCAGAATTTAATGAATTCTCTATGAACCGACTCCCCGGCCTGCTCAGACCATAATCTTGAACCATGGTTGTTCAAGAATGTAATGGCTTGCTTCAAATGTGCAAGAATAGTATGGATTTTGACGGTTTAAGAAATTCCAGTACTCTTCAAAGCTTCACGGAGTTTGCTTAGATTTTTATAAAAATCACTAAGATCCGCTTGTTTTGCAGAAAAGCAAGTATTAACGATTTTGTTGATTGCTTTGAATAAAACAATATAAGGCTTTAATCGAAATGGCCCTACAACACTGTAAAAAAAAAGTATCATATCAAGGCCCGTTTTCGGTACTGAAACAGTCCTCCAAAAATATAGTCTCGGATGGCTCCATTCTAATGCCACTTTATTTTGATGCCGCTAAACGACGATTTAGTACTACTTTTTTGGATCAAAACAGGACTGAAGTGAGATCAAATTTCAATAACGTTACGTCGCACATGGAAACGTCAAACGTCCGTGAACTGTCACTGTACTTCGTTCGTGTTGTTTCGATGGTTATATGACTTTCGTCGTGTAGAGTTGTTACAAACTCTTAGAAATGGAGCAATAAAACGTTTTCTTTATACAATTATTGTGAAAGTGGCCCTGTGGAGTTTTCTACCGGTGTTTTGATGTTTATTTATCACAATAATTATGCCGAAGTATATCGATTCTAGGTACAAATCAGGTTACAAAAGTGAGTTGAGAGAACCTGATTAAGAAAAATTAATATTTTCGTTGTGCCGGAAGACCCAACTATTAAAGCTTTACGGAAAAAAGCTTTGGTTCAGAAAAATTTTACGGTCGAAGCTGGCCAGTTCGTTCACACTAAGCATTTTTTGAAGGAAGACATTCTCCAGGAGAAAATCCTGAAAGGACCCGATGGCGCTATTTTGAGAAAGGTAAGTGATTTGTATTTATTGTAAAACTGAAATCAAAATTAAAAAATAAAACGAAAGTAATTTCATTCTTTTTCAATAAGCTGTATTTATTAGGTATTTTCACTTAGTACTCGTTTAAAAAAGTAACATTAATTTAAGATTTTGGTCGCATGAATTGTTAAAGAAGAAAAATTGAGGTTAGTATCATAAATTTTCTAGCCTTCTAATTTAATCCTGAAATTAACGTCACTTTTTCTGTATCCTACTCAAATAAGACATTGACTAGATTTACTTGGCACATATTTTCTATTCCGATAATTACTAAAAATATGAATTAATTGTGTTTGTTGTTGCACGTGCTGACGGGAAAACAAACCGAATTTTTTTTTTAAATGAGTAGTAAGTGAAAATACCTAATACCTAATAATACAGTTTATTGAATAAAAAAAATTTACTTTGATTTTATTTTTAACTTTTCATTTCGATTTTACAGTAAATATATAATTATTTATCTTTAACAAAATAGTGCCATCGGGTGCTTTTAGGATTTTCTCGTGGAGAATGTCTTCCTTTAAAAAATGTTTACTGTAAACGAACTGCCCAGCTTTCACGGTAAAATTTTTCAGAATTAAAGCTTTTTGCCATAAAGCTTTAATAGCTGGGTCTTTCAAAACGTTGGAAAAATTAATTTTTTTTATATTCGGGATCTTCGGGTTCTCCGAATTCACTTTTGTAGCTTGATTTGCACCTCGAAACGATACACATCGCCATAATTAATTCGATAAACATAGAAACACTAGTGGAAAACTCCACCAGGCCATTTTCACAATCATTTTTTAATGTACATATTACATTACAGGTCAAATTTGGTCAAAAATTAAAAAAGAGGAACTGCGTTGATTGCAAATCCGCGCTATTTTATTCTGCAAGCGACGAAAGTGTAGGTCAAATCCAAACTAATCATCCAGTGGCAAAATTAATCACGTTAGATCAAAATTACAATCTCCAGTACCCGAATTTTAAACTCTTTGATTTTATAAAATCAATCGAAAACTCATTTTCTCTGCATTGCAAGCAAAGTCATGTTTTTTACTTAGTCTTGAATGATTTGCCTAAACTCAAATTTTAATTTTCTTGTGCAGAACACGGGAAAGAAGTTTTGGCCTACACTTTTCACTTATATTTGCAGAATAGAATGCGACATTTTTCTAAAATTTCTTTAGCTGATTCCAAAAAAGGCTAATATGCAGAAAAAGAAATTAGCGATATTAGCTGAAACCTAATTCTAATTCGTAATTTATTAAAGACTTCGAAAAATAACTTTCGATTAACTTGAGTGTTGCCAAAGATGAAAATATTCGTTAACGGTCTTCCTTTAAGACTGGCTATACAAATTAGAGGTGTGCAGTCATTTATTCGAATTTGTAATACAAATTTAGACACGCCTGGAAAGTTGGATTCTTTGAAATAGAAAAAATTTTTAATGTACATCAAACAGGTTTGACTTCCTTAAGCTATTAAAATTTCTAAATCAAACTAATTCTTTTTTTCTAAAAAAAAATGACTCCAAAACTCAAGTCTAATATTTGAAATTCGACTTATTCGAACAAGTCGAATTTTGAAGATTCGTCTCGAATTTTGAATCCATTTTTTACAATGAAAAAATTATTTTGATTTTAAAAATTGTAATAATTGAAGGAATTCAAGGCGGTTCGATGTACAGTTAAATTTGTCTCTATTTCGAAAAAACCAATATTCTAAGCGTTCTTCAATTTGTATTAAAAATTCGAATGAACGACTGCACAGCTCTAATGAAAATGTTAAAATATTTTAGCTTGGTTAGAAAGTCTATTTGATTTTAAAAATTTGATTGTATCATATTACTTGTTTTTAATATAAAGATATAATAATTATATTATATGGGTTATTCTCCACGCAGAGGGCACTATCGAAAAAACTCAAATTTCAGTCCTTAACTCTACTTCCCCGAGGAAGATGTGATTTGAACACCTAGACTACTAGGATTAACCATTCAAACAGTAAGACCTTTGAAAAGCCATCCGGGTGTCTCCAATTTCAGTCCTTAACCCAACTTCCCCGAGGAAGGTGTGATTTGAACACCTAGACTACAGGATTAACCATTCAAACACTAAGACCTTCGGAAGAACATCCGCCTCATTACTTTTCAATCATTGCAATATGAATTTTTCAATACTGAATAATAACTCAAAATGACATTATAAATTTTTGTGAATTTTACAATTCAAAAATTAATTCTATGCATCATTTTCGATTTAACCGTTATCTTGTATTCATATGAATAAATATTTATTATATTTATTAGTATTTGATAATTAGATATTTATTCACGAAATTCCTCTTTTTTAAATAATGCTACCTTTCTCCCCCTTTCTATTTTCTCTATCACATTTCAAAAGTAGAAGAAAATTTAAACAATGAAGAATTCTCATAAGCATGAAGTTGAAAGCAATTAAAACAATACTCCGTGTGCATCATTTTGGTTCTCTCACGAAGGAATAGTAAGGAGTAGTATCCCTGTGAGTGGGGAGTGGGACGAGCGACGTCCAATAATTCGTTAATGCTAGCTAAGAATGAAAACTCGTATGCTCCCCCGTTCACATGCGCACTGGCGGTTGCCATGCCAACGATGTCAACACGCGTTTGAAGTTTCGAACTTTTTGTATTGAACGAACATAAACAAACGAACATAACCTACATGTGCATCGAGATGTCAAAAGGTAACATATTGAGTGGGTATAACATGTGACTGCGAAAACAGCTCTGCGCATGTGCACTGGGGAGCATTCGAGTTTTCATTCGTAGCTAGCATTAACGAATTATTGGACGTCACTTGTCCCACCTCTGCTCACCGAACACATAGGGTGATACCACTCCTTACTATTCCTTCGTGAGTTCTCTAGTACGTACCATTCTGCAATCTGAAGTTAGCAAAGTAAAATAGTACGAACGATGGCATCAAAACAAGACGATTTGGTATTATAACAGGACGCTAAAAAAGTGATGCTCAATTCAAATGGAACCATAGTTTTTACAGTAAACCTCAAAAATTTCAGGATCCTGTATTATTATTAAAATTAATTTTTTATTATATTTTATATTTTATTATATTATAATATATTTATTAAAATTAATTAATATTCAGAAATATCTCCTTGATAGCTTTTATGAGATATACCTCATTTATTTGACCACAACAAAGCCTTTTCCTTTTCAATACCATCCATTTCAACTATACCATCCCAAAAGAGATGATTGACAAATCCTTGTGAGAGGTGTAGTTCAGGAGGAACACACTTCTGAAGCACGTACATGTCATCATCTTCACCATTATCTTCTTCAATAAAAAGAGGATGCTAAACTGTGCTATGACAGTGTTTAGCTTGTTTTTTGTCGTTGCCCATACTTTTAAATTGTAAATAGTCCTCTTTCAAGTATTTGCATCTCTTTGAATTAGGATTTCCTTCATTATTATTCGAATGATTTTCCTCAATCATTTTATCAAAATTCTTCAATTCATGTGATGTAATAAAACAATAAGGGCAAGGGTAAGTTGCCGTCGCCGTCTGCTGTCCATTAGCAAGCACAACAAGTTTTAAGTCTGCAAGAAATTTGAAAGGTATCTTATTCAGTTTCGTTAATTGAAGTATGGTTTCGAAAGTTTCATAAGTCTCTTTAATCCGAGGAACTATGCACAATTAAATCAATTTATAGACACTAGTCTGTTTGCGTTCATTTGTTGAAATACTTCCAACAGTGCAGTAATATGAAAGTTCTTACTTTTGTAAACATCTGAATCATTTTCTTCTTTTTCGCCACCTTCTTCAGTTGAAATAAGGATAGAAATTTTTAAAAATCTTGGCCTCCATCTGCAATTAGTTCTATTTTTGTTTTTTCTATATGCTCAATGTTCCGTTTCTTAAAAACAAAGTCAAGAAGTTCTGTCACATTGGCATTCACAACTGGTCTGTTTTTAATTCCTTCCTTGTCCGTTTGGAACTCATAGAGATCTTCTTTATAAATGTTTTCCATCATATTTGATTTTTCATACATATGTTGGTTATAATTTTTAGGAACTGAGTTTCTTCCAGCAGAACTACGAATGAAGTTTACCAATTTCTTCATGTAATTTGTAGATGATGCAGTAATAGCTTAAAAGTTATCTAAATTTTGATCAGAAAAGATTATTTTCTTCCCTTTTTCCTTATTTACAGTTATGCGAGCCTTAGAACCCGCCGTATTCAAAAGAAGCTCATTATCCGTTTCTTTACTCCTCAAGAGTTTTCTTCTGAAAAGAGTATGAACTATTTGGTTCTGTTGTTTTTCGGCTATTTGTTCCATTATATTTCGCATATTATCACGCACTTTAGAGGAAGAAGGACCACAGAACGAATGTGAAATGCCTTTGTCTATTTTTTGAAAACAGCTGCTACATATTTCAATAGAAGTTCGCGCTTTGATTGCATTTTCTTCACTTTTAGAAAGTGAAGTATTCTACGCAGTACCATCAAGGCCATTATTTATATCAATTTTGGTGGAGAACTTGTGAACATGACCTCTACCTTTATTTGTTTTTGAATGGCTAGTAAGTCGCGCTGTTAGGCAAAAGGAACGCGACCTTATGAAGAAAAGCCGATGCTAACTTAGAGCACAAACACACACACACACACACATTTATTCATTGTTTGCAACATAAATTATCAAATATTTTACGAATAAATATGTTCCAATGATCGAGAAACGCGCCTATTATATTTCGCAAAAATTGTTCCTATGAAGAATATGTAAAACGTGGATATGTTTGAAACAGAAGCAGCTGGGATTTCATTCCAAACGGATTTTTCACCTGTAATCATCAAAAAATACACCCCTGCTTTTAGTTTTTGTGGACATTTTTGTGCAACCTATCGTCGCTTCCTGCCCACCGTGCTCTACCTCCCCTTTGAACTGTTACGTAATGGTATTAATTCTAATATTTTCGAGTTATACGCATAAATATTTGATGAAATTGCAAACATTGTTTAGACTTCTTAAAATATTTTGATGAATTAATCCAAATTTACGGAGTCTTTATTTTTTGAAATTTCCCACGTTGCTTTCATACCGAACAATAATAGTTGAACATTATTATTCAAATAACCGAATCATCTTGCAAAGGAGATCCATTTTGCCAAATCTCTTATGCGCTGATATCTTCACTATATTTATTAAAAACAAAAAGAGATTGGCCCTAATTCCAATCTAAAATTAAAGCGAGGAAATTAATGAAACATTTTAGATTGTCTCACTTGGGGTTTTTATTTTGTGAATTACATTATTCATACACGTAATCTTATTGAAAAATCTGAAATTGCCGTCCAGTGATTTAAATTATAATTTTTTGATACATAAAGATTTCATTCTATTGTAGTGGACAAATTTTTTTTTCTTTTTATTTTGTATTACCTGACTTGTGCGTCATTAGGCACCAAAATCGACATAGCGACTTATAATGCCTAATAATAATAAGGATACGGATGTGGAGCAGGGTACCCCATAGCTGGACCAGGAGGATGATAATAAACTGGATTTGGATAATGGTACCCATCTGTGTAACTTGGATATAAACAATGGTGCATCGGCTGGGTAATCAAATATGGTCCAGCTGAAATATTCATCAATATTTACTATACTGTAAACAATTATAGCTTCTTAATAAGGTAATAAATCTAAACATTAGACTGGCTCAAAAAAACAAAATTACGGAAATCGAAAGTGGAGCTATGTCGAAAAAAGTGTGTCAAGACCATTAAAAAGCATACATAATTTGGTGTAGATTGTTCCTATTCAATAAATCTCCTCCAGAAAAAATCTCGAATCATCTCGAAATCTATCGAAATATGTCGAAATCTCTCGAAATCAATCGAAATCTATCGAAATATCTCGAAATATATCAAAATTTATTATATTGTTATTATATTGTGGATTGTGTTTCCTTCTACACAAGAATTGGCAGTTTTAGTGAAATATTGTGGATTTTGTTTTGTTCTACACAAGAACTGACAGTGTATTACTGTTACTTGAAAAAAGATACTATTTGGCCATTAAAAAAAAACACAGTTTGACTATTTATCAACGAACAGGCCTAATTTTCTTAACAAATTAAACTAAGAACGCTTTTAAGGTGACTGTTTGATATGATACTTACCAAATTTGGAAGCATTTTTAATTATTTAAACAATTTTTATAAACAAATTCAGAGTTTGTCTATTCTTCAACGAATAGGATCAATTCTAAAAAAACTAAGAATGCTTTTCCTGTGACAGTTTGATATGATACTTCGCAAATTTTCAGGAATTATTGATTATTTACAAACATTTTTATGAACAAATTCAGAGTTTGTCTATTTTTCAACGAATATGCTCAATCAAGAAAAATTAACTAAAGATACTTTGCGATTTTTTTTTTAAATTAAGTAAGAATATCTTTGCGATGACTTTTTTTCTATTCTATAGTGCTTTACAAATTCCCTATAATCATGATTTATTAAAACAATTTTTGTAAGGAAATTCAGAGTTTTCTTTTTTTTAACGAATAGACTCAATTTGTTGACGGAATCAACTAAGAATGTCCCTTCGATGAGTTTTTTTCATGATGTTTCGCAAATTCCCAAGAATTTGTAATTATTAAAAATTAATATTTTTGTATAACAAATGTTGTTCTTCAAGGAATAGGCTTAGTTGTTTACAGATTTAACTGAAAATGTATTTGCGATCACTCTTTTCTGTAGTGCTTTACAAATGCCAAAGAACTATGATTTATTTATTTAAACAATTTTTGTAAGGAAATTCAAAGTTTGGTTTTTTTCAACGAAATCAGCTAAGAATAAACAAATACAGAGTTTGGCTATTTTTCAACAAGAATATCTTTGCGATGACTTTTTTCTATGAGGCTTTGCAAATTTCCAATATTCGTTAATTATTGAAACAATGTTCATAAACAAATTAAGATTTTGGCTATTTTTCAGCGAATAGGCTCAATTTTTTTGCGAAATGAATGATGAATCTTTTCAATGTTGCTTTGTAAATTTGCAAGAATGCATAATTATTTGAAACATTTTCATTAATAAATTTAGAATTTGGCTATGTTTCAACAAAAAGGCTACATTTTATTACATAATTAACTAAGAATATCATTCCGATTACTTTTTTTATATGATGCTTTCAAAATTTCAAGAATTATTCATTATTTAAACAATTTTGATCAAGAAATCAAGAACTTGGCCATTCTTAGCGAATAGGATCAATTAGTTTAGTGATTGACTATTTTTCAAAGTATAGGCTCCATTTTTTATAGAATTAAGTGAGAATATCTTTTCAGTGACCTTTTGCTATAATCCTCTGTAAATTCCAAAGTTCAATTTTTTTTGCCAAATCAATAAAAAATGTTTTTCAAAAAACTCTTTCCTATATACAAATCAAAATTATTGAAGTAAAAAATTAAGTTCATGGTATTTTATTGAACTTCATTTCTAAAT
>CAKNXH010060123.1:0-40374 GCA_932178445.1 Andricus quercusramuli
AAACAATTTTAAAGAAAATTCAGGTATTTGAAGATTTTGAGCAAAAAGTCCATAAGCTCCCAATACCATAACAATTTTTTAAAAAAGATTTCTAGGAAAATATTATATGTCCTTTTTTTTTGAAAAAATGAGTTTTAAGAGAAAATTGAAAAAGATTTCAAAACGTTTCTAATTATTTTCTAAAATTTTGAAAAATTTTGTTTAAACATTTTCTAGGTACATTATTTTTACAAAATTAAAAAAAAAAATCGAGTAAGTTTAAAAGATGTTTAAAAATTCTGAAAATATTTCTAAATAATTAATTTGAAACTCCAAAATATTTCAAAATATTTTTTAACAAAATTCAGGTATTTGAAGATTTTGAACAAAATTTTTAGAAGCTATCAATACAATACAAAAAGTGTCTTAAGATTTCTGGGAAAATTTTACATGTTCTTTTATTTTGAAAAATTAATTTTAAGAGAAAATTGAAAAAAATGTAAAAAAATTCTAAATGATTCCCTAAAATTTCGAAAAATCTTGTACCAAGAAGATTTTCAAACAAAATTGTTTAATTTTGCAAGATTGAAAAATTAAAAAAAAATCGAATAAGTTCAAGATATATGTAAAAGTTTTGAAAATATTTTAAAATGATCAAAAACTTCAAAATATTAAAAAAAAAAAGTAAAAATGTATCTAAAAGTATTTTTAACTTTTTGGTCGTAAGGAAAAATTTACGAAAAATAATTTTATTGCTTTGTTGATATAGTTTTTATGTACAGCGATGAGTCAACTTCAATACTAACATTTTATGAGGATATTGAAAAAATACTTAAATCTGTTTTTAAGTCTTTGTAATGCCACGGTTCATTTGGTAACTGGATTTAATAAAATTTGAGAATAATTACAAAATATCATATAAATAAAATCATTGATTGCCGTCGGAAATTCATTTTGAAATTTAAGGCAATAGTTTATTCCGTTATTTAGTATAAAATTCAAACTATACTATCAAAAGGTTACAAAATATTCCTAAAGATTTGAAAATATTTCAAAATATTTCAAAACTTTGTACATATTTGAAAGGATGTTGATCATTCGACAAAAATTTTACAGATTTTAAGGAGTTCACAGCAATTTCGCATAGATTGTAAAACTTTCAAAGAATTGAAAAAATTTCAAATGATTTCAAAAGATTTCAAAAAAAAATTAAATGTTCTCGACGAATTCAAAAATATTTCAAAAGAGTTAACAAAGATTTCAAAAATTTCAAACATTCAAAAAGGTACGTACACTAGATTCAAAAGAGTTTAAATAAATTTCCCAAAAATTTCGAATATTTCATAAAGATTTCTAAGACTTCAATATATTTCAAAGGTTTGAAACGATTTCGAATTTCTTAAGGAGATTTCAAAAGATTTCAAATATTTTAATGATTTCAAATTAATAAGAAAGATTTCAGAATGATTTCACACATATTTTAAAGATTCTATAAAAATAGCATAAACATTTTAAAAGAATACAAGAATATCAAAGATTTAAAAAAGAGTACAGTACACCAGATTTCAAAGAGTTGAAAAGATTTCAAAGATTTTAAATATTTCAATAAGTTCAAATTAATGCAAAAGATTTCAGAAAAATTTCATGAATATTCAATAGAATTCAGAAGGATTTATAAAGATTTCAAAGATTTCAAAGACTTTACAAAGATCGGTTAACTTTACATTCTTTTTTTATAATGGGCTTCTTCATTTTAGTCGCGAAATGAACGTATTTTATATTTTAAGCAATTGTAAAAAAAATAATTTGTCTGAATAATTTAAAAATTATTTAAATACCGCGAGTTTAAGTATACAGTTTAACTAAAAAGCAGGAGAAACATTTTAAAATTTTTACTCGTTAGTTTCCTTTAAACAGGATCACCCGTTTGGCTCTGCCCTGATCCCTTGCTTTCTCTTATTTCTTCCAGTTTTTTCATCCACATCACTCCCTGTCCATTACCATCCAAAATCCATCTTACACATTCATCCACACTCAACTGTCCATCTTCCTCTCCTGTACACCTCTCTAACACATGTGCCCATGACTCCACTTCGTACCCACATACTCTGCATAGATTGTCCTCTTCATCCATCCAATATCTACAAGCTCTCACTCCTTCTCCCATTCTAAACCGTATCACCCTATTCCATTTGTCTTCCTTTTTCATCTTTTGCAAATATTCTGGTTCCGTCACCCCTTTGACCATCATATACCATCTATTGTACTTTGAATCCATAATCTTTCTCCACCTCTCTTCTCCTTGTCTTACTAATAGCTCTAATTCAATGTTCTGCCAATCCAGAACCCCTTCCTGTATATCACAAACACTCCTCATTTTTTTCCTTTCTTCCTCCCATTTTGAATTTCCCACATTGCCTCTCGTCTCCTTGTTCCGAACTTCGTTCAAGCATACTTGTGCTATTCTGCTCCCCTCTCCCCTTTTCAGCTTCTCTTCAAACTTCCAGGCTCTCTTAATTTGTCTAGTTACCATTTTTTCCCTTCCTAGTTCTTCCCTTATCATGTATCCTGGACAACTCCAACTAACCCCCATTACCCATCTCAGAAATCTCTCATGTATGCTTTCCACTTTCCTATGTTCCTTCCATCCCCAAACCTCCACTCCATAACACAACACCGCCCAAACCAACGCATCAAACAACCAAACCCTCATTCTCCAATCGTCCTTGAGCCTTCTCTTTCCTATACCCCATACTTGGCCCATTACTTTACTCGCACTTTCGATTCTTTTCCTCACCTGCAAATCGTTTCCCCCTCCTGACTCAAACCAAAAACCTAGGTAACAGAACTCCTCCACAATTTCCACTGTTTGTCCGTTCATCTTCCAAACGTAACCTATTTTGGTCTTTCTATTTCTGAAGCACATCACCTTGTTCTTCCCTACGTTCACCGTCAGTTCTTTTGTTCCCACGTACTCTTCGAAAATTCTTATCATTAGGTTCATCCCCTTCTCATCGTCTGCTATTAGAACTACGTCGTCCGCGTATGCTAGGGAGTATAGTTTGCTATTACCCAGGATCGTCCCCCCTTTCCCTTTCTCCTTTAGCTTCTCCTCTAGGTCTGCCAGCAGCAAATTAAAAAGTAGTGGACTCAACGGGCACCCTTGTCTTAGACCTCTTCCTGTCCAGAAAACCTCCCCTTTTTCCCCGCGTATCTTCACCCTAATCCTGGTTTCAGTAAAAATTTCCTTTATCCGCTCCACCAGCCCTTCCTCTATTCCCCTCTCTTTCATTGCCTGCCATAGCACTTTTCTATTCACTGAGTCAAAAGCTGCTTTGAAATCTACAAACAAAGCGACTAATTTCCCTCTTTTTCTCCCTAAGTTTCTGTTAACCAAGTAGTTGAGTACGTAAATGTTGTCTATTGTCCCCATCCCTTTTCTAAATCCCGTCTGGTTGTGTGGGATACTTTGCTTCTCTTCTATCTGGTTCTCTAACCTTTTTCTTAGAATTTCTGTGTATATTTTATAGCCCCCTTGCATGAGAGTGATCCCTCTGTACTCTTCTACCTTCTTACCCTCCCCTTTCTTAACAAGCGGTACTACCAGCCCTGTCATCCACTCCTCCGGCCACCCTTCTCCTTTCCATACCTTGTTGCATATCCTCCACATCACTTCCCTAATCCCTTCTCCTCCATACTTTATCGCTTCGTTCTCCATACCATCCTCTCCTGTTGCCTTGTTTCTTTTCAGTCTATCTATCGCCTCATTCACTTCTTCTCTTGTTATTTCGTTCGCTTCCTCCATTTCTCCCTGGACTGTCTTTCTATTTTCCCCTTTGATCCTATTTTGTTCTCCCCCTAGCAGACCCTTAAAATAATCTGTCCATTCATCCATTTCTATTTCTTCATTCACGCCCTTCCTTCCTCCTCTTTCCCTGTTTATCACATCCCAGACGCTACCTTCTTTCATTGCTTTTTCTACTTCTTCCTTGTATTTCTCCTTTCCCCTTTGCTTTTTTCCTTCCAGCATCTTCTCATGTTCTCTTTTTCTCCTGTTGTACTCTGCCTTCTCTATTTCTCCTTTCCTCCATTTTCTTACAGACTCTTTCATTCTCTCCTTACTCTCCCTGCATTCCTCGTCCCACCAGCCTATCTCTCCCTCTTCTCTTCCTTCTTTTGTACCTATCTCATCCTTCACCTTCTCAATCGACCCTTTCAACTTTTTAATTAACGAGTCTACTCCCTCCTCCTTTTCATATCTAACATTCTCCTTTTCCATCTTCTGTTCAAACACTTTTAATTTATCTACCCCCCAGACTCCCATTTTCGTGTTCCTTTCCCCCCTCTTTCCGTTCTCCCTCTGCCACGCTTATGGACGCCACCTTTCAGTGTAGCTATTACTGGGAAGTGTTCTGACCCTATTTCATTCCCTACATTCATAATGCATATCATATTACTCATTCTTTCTTCCGCCAGGATGTAGTCTATTACTGTTTCTCCCTTACCTATGAATGTAATCTCTCCTTTCTCATCTCCTTTCATGTTGCCATTACATATAAACCATCCGGTTTCTCCTATTGTGTCTAGTAACCTCCTCCCCTCCCGGTCTATCTCCCTATGTTTGGAGCTCCTTATATATATGCCTCCTTTTCTTCATCCCAAGTCCCTCCCCCTTGCTCGCCAGTCCAGGCATTAAAGTCAGCTCCTATCAAAACCAATTCTTCCTTCTTTTCCTCCATCCACCTCCTTAATACTCTCCAACCTTCCTCTTCCCCTCTTCTCCTATATACACAAACCACCGCTATTTTGACTTTCCCTATTATGATCCTTCTTACCATTGTTCCCTCCTTTTCTTCCCTGTCCTGCTCTGTTTTACCTTTTACTGCCAATTCTTTTCTCACCCCTGATACCATGCCGCCCATTCCTCTACCTTTGACGTGTTCCTTTCTTGCTTCTTGCATTGTCCACACACACCCTTTAGGTAGCAACCTTTTCATCCCCTTCCAATCCTTCTCATCCGCCCAGGTTTCACTCATCATAATCACGTCCCGCTTTTCTAACTCCCGCCAAAAACCTTCATTCTTGTTCTTCAAGCCTGACACATTCCAGAAAGCTATTTTCACTTTTTTCTCCTCCCTTCCCTCCCCTATATTCCTCACTTTTCTTCCGCCTTGCTTTTTGGAAACCCCTCTGTTTGCTCTCTAGCCTCTTTTGTATCTTCCTTTCTTCTACCTTTCTCAACTCTTTTTCCCTTCTTCCTTATTTCTTCTACTTCCTCGTCCCAGACCCATTCCTCCCCATTTATCCATAACCTGTCTCGCCCTATCCATACCATACATCCATTTTTCCTCTCTATCCATGCTCTCTGTTCTATTTGCCATCTCCTTTTCCTCTCCCTCCAAGTCAAATCCTCTTCAATTCTTTCCCTTCTTCCTCTCAGTAATTTTTTGTTCTCCATAATTTTCTTTCTCTCCTCCTCACTCCCTACTTTTACTACAAACATTCCTTCTTTTTCTTCCTTCGTCATTCCTACTCTCTTAACTCCTTCTACCCTTACCCGAATTCCTATATCTCCCAGCAGATTTTTGATTTCAATTTCCCCTGTTTCACTCTCTATTTTCAATCCCTTGACTATTATGTTATTTTTCCTCTCCGCCCTTTCTTCCCCTTCCAATCTCCTTTCAATGTCACTCAGTCTCTTCTTCAACCTTTCGTTCTCATTTTGCACGTTCTTATCACTCCCTATTTCTATTTCCGCACCCTCTGTTTCTTTCCCCATGTGCTCATTCCTCATTTCTAATTTGTTGACCCGTTCTTCTAACTGTTTTATTTCACTATTTCTCCTTTCATCATCCTCCTTCTGTCTATTCTCTATGCTCTCTAGCTTACTCCATACCTTACCCTTCTCCTCTTTTCAGAGTTTGTCCCACTCTTCCCACTTTTCTCTTACTTTCCTCACTTCCACCCTTACATCATTTCCCTGCCTATTCATATCATCCAGTCTTTTCCTTGTTTCCTCTCTAAACCCTTTTATGAGAGCCTCTATTTTTTGCAGCATCCCCCCTGTATCTATCTGGTGTTTTCCTTTTAGTGAGTTTGGTCCTACCTTTCTTCATGAAATTGCAACTAATATTTTTAATAATTTTTTCCTAAATGATTGTACCCAAGTGATATTTTGAAAGAATCCTTGTACCCAAAATGGGATAATTACATTTTCATTTAGAATAATCAATTTTCAACGGAGAAAAGGGGAATTTTCAAGAAAAAAGTTCAATTTTCAACCACATTGAATTAGTCACCAAGCAGATTAATATTCTTCCAGAAAAGACAAAGTTTTAACAAAATTCAAAATTTTCAGCCAAATAGTAGAATTTTCAACTGAAGGAGATGGATACTGAACCAAACATGAAATAGTTAAATTTGCAGACAAGAAAATTAATTTATACAAAAAAAATAGAAAAATAGTTAAATTTTGAACAAAGAAAAGAGGTTTTCGACTAAAATAAGGAATTAACGACCAAGAAAATAAAATTGTTATAACAATGTAGTTCCACTTTCAATTAAGTAGTTAGGTTTTGAACCAAAAGAGGTTTTTCAGTTGCTTTTCACAAATAGCGAAAATCTTGAGATTGTAATAAGATCTTTATAGTAACAAAAAAAATTATGGGGTCAGCGTAAAAATAACAAGAATGATTTGAACACCCTGTGAACTCCAGATTCTTTCGTTTTTCTCTCAATTTTTTCAATAGAATAGAACTCTAACTAAATAAATTCAATAGAATAAACTAAAATTAACCGTTTGTGGTAAGTTTAGGTCTTCAAAATTATTATTCAAATGTAAATAATGTAACGGAAATACAGAAAATATTTATTTTTAAATTATTGTACAAATACTATCTTGACTGTTATTAAACAATAAAATTCAAATTTGTAATAGAAAAGATACATTTTTTATATTCCTTGAATTATGAAAAATAATTTCTAGGGAATCATTCGCGCTTGATTCTGTGTTATAACTTTCTAAATTTCAAAGTGTAAGGTTATTATCTATCTGACTAAGCCTTGGTGTCAACTCTAATTTCAAAATTCTATATATATATATTATATCATATTTAATTTTTGACAGTATCATTTTGATTTCACCACCAATAACGGAATAAACTATTTTCTGAAATTTCAAACTTATTTTCCAACGGCAATTCATTATTTTATTTATTTTTAATCATTCACAAAGTTTATTCAATCCAGTCGCAAAATGAAAGAGATTTTATTACAAATACTTTGAAATATCTTTAAGAATTTATTTCAATATCCTCAGCGAAATTATTTAAACTGGCTCGTCACCGCATATAAAAACGATGTCAACAAAGCAATAAACTTATTATTCGTGAATTTTTCCTTACGACAAAAAAGTTCAAAATACGTTTAGATACTTTTTTTTATTTCCTTGATATTGATGTAAAATTTCAAACCATACAACCTAACGTTTCAAGCATAAAAAAAAATATTATTCCTTATCACTTGAGTTCAGCACAATGTGTACGTCGTAGCAATAAATAAGCACAGCGGAAAGTCGACGACAATAAAATTATAGAAATTTTGAGTTTTTCAAAGCATATGTTTTTCAGAAATCGATAATATTCAACAATGGATATAATTAACGTTTAAAATCTTTTCTGTTTTATCATTGTGTACTTTGAAACATTACTATCATAATGACTACTTTTTATTTTTATTGAAATTCACAAAAATATAAAAAGTTAATAGATTTAAATTTAACCTTAATAGCAATCATAATTCCGAAGAAGGAAATACTTTCCGATCAACATGCAGAAAGCATAATTGCAAATCATTGGAAGAGTTTTTTTATTTCTTTCTGGACGAGAAAAAAGTGAAATGGGCTAAATGTAAACTGTGCCCCTTACAAGATTCCTCCACAGCAGCCAATATTAAATCTATTGAAATGACGGACGGCAACACAATGGGAGTAAAACGTCATCTTGAAAGGATGCATCCAAATGAGTTTCAGGAAACTTATTTGCAGCACACGTCCAAAAAAAGTGATTTTAATCACATTTTAAATACCCATTTTTGGTTAAATAGTACATTAAATATTGAAAATATAAGCATTTATCCTCTCAGTATTATTTTTTTTTCATATGTAAGGCCAAATACGTTTCATCACACTCCTTTCTTCACGAAAAAATATTTGAATAAAAAATATAATACTTTCTGACACATATTCTCATTTGCACGTACATTTTTCAATGATTTATTGAAAGCATAAATTTAACGACATAAAAAAACTGCTTTGCCATATTAAATTATCTGTTTGAATAGTAGAACCAATTCATTTTATTTATTTACTGTAAAATAAAAAGTAATCAACAGAATTAATGCTAATCGTGACAAAATTAAATAGATATGAAAATTTTCGATCAATCTCGATGGATTTAAGAGATCCTGGTCTTGACGATATGAAGTTAGACGAGATATTGTCTTCGAAAGACGAAAAACAGTCTCAAATTCAGATATTTCTCACTCGTTCCGGTCGACGTGCAACACCAGTAAAAAGTAACATTAAAAGAAAGAAATTAAATTTTTTTTTTAAATTATACAAGATGCAATTGAATATTTTATGACAAAATTGTTCTGCTAAATTAAATCTACAAAATGCCTGCGACCAGTAGGATAGAGGAAGTAGCGATTAAAAAATTCAACAAAGGCAAATTGACGAAATGACTACGATTGTTTTGATTTTGTTTACTTATTTATTTTGAATAACGTTGACTTCGCAAAGTCACAGTGTGGTTGAAGATGCAGCACATTAAAATTGAAGTTTATAGATTTTCCACGACGTAAATTCTGGAAGAGTTTAGAATTTTTCTGTCTGCATCACACTGATTAGGAATTAACCTGGTAATGGTGTAACGCATTTCTTCGTTCCCGCTCCTGTTTTGTCATCTGAAAGTAAAATAGTTATTTGAGTGATAAAGGCGAAAGAAGGCTGATTTCGTGAGTGAAGTTACGAGACGGCGCGGCGGTGAGTGACTGTATTCGTCCACATTTCAGTGGCCAATCATACAATATAATTGGACTATGCTAATCCCAATGTCATCTTGGCCAACTATTGTGTTCTTTTAAAATATCTGTTACTTTTAATGCTTAAGTTACTATGGTAATTGAAATATTTATAAAATTCATTATCCGTCTGTGTGTTTTAGAATTTCGTTTGCCGCCTATAGCGTTTTTCACAAATTGTTAAACTGGAAAAATTCCTTGAGCGGCCAATTATTGTAACGATTACCCTAACCGGCGAATAAATTCGGAACATTTTATGTCCATGATGAACCATCAAGGTTAAAGAAATGAGTTGCCGGGCACCAATAAAGTTTCAAATTTGAAAATCCGCTTTTCGAGAAAAAAGCATTTATAGCTGGTGAGTTCCTTACGCGCAGGTGTTATATTTTTTCTTGAAACATTATATTCACCCACTTTTGGTCACTTCCGGAAAATAAGTACAGTGTCACGAGATAGAGCATAGATTGAAGAATGATTTCTCGTCGAATCCCCAAAATCGATATTTTTGACCTTCGTTCACAAAAACGCGAATATCTCTTAAAAAACGGTCGACAAAGCGAACGCTTTTCATGCGGAATGGCACATACTATGAATCGTTAGAATCTAATTTTCCTGTACAAATAACCCCTTTTTTCCAGCTCTATTTGTACCAAAAAAATTCGGCTATTTGTAACGAAATTTCGGTACCCGTAACTCCAGCCATAACATTTTTTTAAATAAAGTCCTACTGTATGTTTTAATATTATTTCAAATTTTGAAAAAAATTGTGATAATCTTACCATCGCAGTTAAACCTTTCACAGCAAATTGTAGTACATGGTTTATTTTCTTTGCACGGTAGAGGAGGAGGTGCAGGAGCTTTTACGGTGAGAAGAACCACACAAAGAAGTGCAAGGATGGCAATAATTGAAATCGTCATTTTAATGCAAAACTGACTAACTCCTCTTCTGCTTTAGTCGCGGCTTATATACCTTATAAACTTGTGAGTGGGAAGTGGAAAGACCAACCTCCAAAACATGCACACATGCGCATTTCTGTTGTCGCTTTACGTCTTATCCCCCACCACCATCTTTGGAATCACACATTACCTGATCATGACTGTACATACACGACTGTAGAGTTAGTATTACACCAACCCATACACATTCAAGTAGGAGAGAGCGGGGTATGGTGACAGTGCGGGGCACGGCGACTCTTGCAAATAATGCTCGTGTTTGTTCATTTTCATATTCATTTTTTTACGTAACATAGCTTTCTTTGGTACTCAAGAAAGCTATTTTATGTAAAAAACTAATACAAAATTCAAGAAACATGAGCATTATCAGCAAGAGTCACCGTGCCCGCACTGACACCATACCCCACTTCCCCCACGCACTAGGATCATCCTCACTTCTTATCCCCACTCTAAGAAGGCGCGAGCCCCACTCCAGTATGTTACATTTCGAAGCAAATTTCAGGCAGTGGAGTGGGCATAACACGTGACACGACAACAGCAATGTGCACAGGAAAGTACGTCATTTTTCCCCCGTATGGTGGGAGAGTAGCCAATAGAAAGGGTACACATGGCCAACACAAAACTGAAGAAAACATGATATGCTAGGAGAAATGTACTAAAAAATGTGCATTCATGTAAACATATTTGAAAAAAATCTTTATTGATTGAAAAACTGTTGACAAAAGTTATTAATTTTAATGAAAAAATGAAAAGAATGCATAAATTTTAAGTACAGGAGCTGAAAATATTCCTGCATGTTTCTCTTTGAACATTAAGTGCCACTTTTTACGATCAAAGCAAAAATTATTCGTCTTATTGAAAAATAGTCAGAAAGAAAATTTGTAAATATTTTTGCGGCGAACAATTTTGTCCCTTAAAATGTTTTCCTGTTTGCATAGTTTGACTGAAAAAATGCAATTTTTAATTTTTAATTACATGCCTCCCATTATCAAAACTTTTTTTGAAGGTTGATATTGAACTACAGTATAAAAAGAACAAAAATATATTTTTTTAAATTCTACTCACAAATTCTTGCATACATTGTTATCGAAAATTTTATTAGTTGCGGCACTGCGCGATTATCACATTCAATAGTTGTTTTCAGTTTGTGTAGCTATCAGTAAAGATTTCGAATTTTTCGGGCCATCAATTTTTTTGCTCAAAATTATCAAGCTAGTTATTTTGTTCAATGAAAAAATCAATTCTAAAAGTGTTGATTGTTGAAGCATTCTTCATTGAAGAAAAAATTTTAGTTTTAATTGATTTTTTAATCTTGGGAAATAATTATGTACTAAAGCTTTTGCTATCACATTATCATTTGTAAACTTTTCCACACTTTTAAATAGATACAAAAAAATTCCTGTACCAGGATTAATTTGAATTTTTGAAGATTTCAAAATATGTCGAAAAAGGTTTTGGCAAATTTTGAGGCAATTATTTCAATTTCGCAGGATTTAAACATTTTTTAGGAAAATTGAATTATCTTTAAAGATAATTGGCAGTTTTGGGAATTCTGGAAAGATTAAAAAATAATTTGAATCTTGAAAAAATTTCGAAAAATTCAAACAAAATTTCTTAACATTCCTGGGAAATTTTCAAATGATTTTTCATTTTGAAAAATGAATTTTAAGAGAATATTGGGAAAGATTTTAAAACATTCAAAATGATTTCCTAAAATTTCGAAAATTTTACAAGATTACCAAATTTTAGAAAAAAATTCGAGTAAGTTGAGGACTTATTAGAAAGTTTTAAAAAGATTCAAAAATAATTTAAAACTTGTAAAGATTTCAGAAATTAAAGAACAAATTTCTTTGAAGATTAAAAAAAAAGAAACATTTTTAAGAATTTCTAAAGGTTTCAAGAAGACAAAAATATTTTCTCAAGATTTCTGGCAAGATTTCGAATGATTTTTTATTTAGAAAAATTAATTTCAAGAGAAGAAATTGAAAAAGATGTCAAAAAATTTAAAATGATTTCATAAAATTTTGAAAAATTTTGTACCCAGAAGATTTTTAGATAAAATTTTTCAATTTTGCAAGAATACAAAATTAAAAATAAAATTGAGAAAGTTTAAGAAATATTCAAAACTTTTAAAAATATTTGAAAATAATTAAAAACTTTAAAATATTTCAAAATTTTTTTAAGAACATTCAGGTATTTGAAGATTTGGAACAAAAAGTGTAGAAGCTTCTTCAGAATTTTGAATGTTTTCAATACAATAAAAGAATTTTCTTAAGATTTCTAGGAAAATTTTTTTTTTTTTCATTTTGAAAAATTATTTTTTAGAGAAAATTGGAAGAGATATCATGACATTCCAAATGATTCCCTACAATTTCGAGAAATATTGCACTCCGAAGACTTTTAAGCAAAATTTTTCAATATTGCAGGGTTACAAAATTTAAAAAAATCGGGTAAGTTTAGGAGTTATTTAAAAATTTTGGAAGTATTTTTAAATAATTTAAAACTTTAAAATATTTCAAACAATTTTAAAGAAAATTCATGTATTTGAAGATTTTGAGCAAAAAGTTCATGAGCTTCCAATACCATAACAATTTTTTTAAAAAGATTTCGAGGAACATATTATATGTTCTTTTTTTGAAAAATGAGTTTTAAGAGAAAATTGAAAAAGATTTCAAAACATTTCTAATTATCTTCTAAAATTTTGAAAAATTTTGTTTAAAAATTTTCTGGGTACATTATTTTTACAAAATTGAAACAAAATCGAGTAAGTTTAAGGGATATGTAAAAGTTTTGAAAGTATTTCTAAATAATTAATTTGAAACTTCAAAATATTTCAAAATATTTTTTAACAAAATTCAGGTATTTGAAGATTTTGAACAAAAATTTTAGAAGCTATCAATACAAAAATTCTACATGTTCTTTTATTTTGAGAAATTAATTTTAAGAGAAAATTAAAAAAGATGTCAAAAAATTCCAAATGATTCCCTAAAATTTCGAAAAATCTTATACCACGAAGATTTTCAAACAAAATTGTTCAATTTTGCAAGATTGAAAAATTAAAAAAGAATCGAATAAGTTCAAGATATATGTAAAAGTTTTGAAAATATTTCAAAATTATTAAAAACTTCTAAATATATTAAAAAAATTGTAAATAATATTTAGGTATTTGAAGATTTTGCATAAAAAGTTCAGAAGCTTTTTAAGAATATTTGAAAGGTTTCCGAAATCGTCAAAGAATTTGATAAAATTCCCAATATTCCGTTTTTATTTCTAACTGTGAAAGTATACTGAATATACGTTTTAGGATAATTTACATATTTTAATCATTACTCTTCAATTTTATATCCTCTAATATAAATGTTGATAATGCCATTAGATTATTTACTTGAATAAGTCTTAGTATAAACTCTAAATTCAAAATTCTCTATATCATATTTTGATTTTTGCCAGTATAATTTGAATTTTATGATAAATAAAAGGATAAACTATTGTCTTAAATTTTTAAATTATTTTCTAACGGAAAATAATTATTTTATTTATACGATATTTTGTAATTATTCCTAAATGAAATATTTTTGTACCCTACAGAGACAAAAAAATGTTTAACTTTCAATCAAGTAGTTATCTCCCTAGCGCTCGCGGGACCTTGTAGCTGGTGGAACTGCTTAAGGGTCTCATCGGACTATAAATCGGGAATGGGTGAACCAGAGGGAGTCCATCGCAAGGTGTAGCTGTTCTCGGCAACTGACGGACTCTGGCCTGTGGGAATTAGCTAAGGAGAAATCCTTCCAGGAGTTAATAGCAAAGCCTCATGGAATATCAAGGGCGCGAGCTCTCATGCTCCCAAGCCAAGATGTGATCGCCATGTCCAGTGTCGAATGGCAATAGGGTTAACAAATCCTTGAAGACCTCGGTGTGCCCCCCTTCAGTCGAAGCCGACACGCCGGAGTCACAAAAAAGGCGTTTTAACGGAGTTTTTGGGACAGCAGGTCGAATCCCATAGTATGTAGACCCGCTCCCAGCAGGTGGGGCTTTACAGAGGGGGTCTTTATTTTCATAGCATCATAGCTTCTCGTGGAAACACAATGGATGACACAGGAAAAACTAGTAAGAAAAATGAGGGCTCGGATAAAGAACCTTATCTAACCCGCCGCCAAAGGTTGACGGCTCCGCAGGGGCTAGGCTACCAGGAGTGTTGCAGAATTTAAACAACGATAACAACAATCCTGCTGAGACTGTGGAAAAACAGTTAACGATACTCTCCGTGAGGAAGAGGAACCATAGCAGTGCACAAAGCAGAAGAGCCCATTCAGCGCGGCTTTCAAACAGCAGCCAATGCACCTCACAGGGGGCCATGGCTGCAGGAACATCATTTGAAGCAACTCTTGAGGCTCGTTCTATGGGCAAGAGAAGGAAGGACTTCAAATCCGGGCTCCGTAGGGAGATCAGAAGCGTCTGGAGACGCCCCGAAATATCATAGGAATGCCTGAGACGGGAATCTCCATGATGCAAATTAATTTTCACCACATCAAAGGTGCCTCGGCAGTTCTTTGCAGGCGTATATCAGTGGTGTTGACAGGGATTGCCTTAATCCAAGAAACCTGGTTATACAGGAAAAGGAGAAGTGACTTGGGAACAATTGAGAACAATTGATCTACAGCTACAATTAAGTCTAGAAAAAGAGCAGAATAGTAGAACACTCACCCGGAGAAACTCCGTAAAAAGACTAGAGGAATCAATGAACATTCTGGACGCAGCGAGGCTCCACAAGATTCTGGCAACAAATCTGGAAGCTTGCCTCGGGCACATGAAGCTTGACGATGGTGAGTTTGCCGAATACGAAGAAGCAACGCTGAATCACCTCATGGAAGTCCACTACCCGGGTTTTTAGCGAACTCAAACCGACCGAGTGGGGAAATGCTGAAGCCAAGAGTGGGAGAAGGCCGACTCGAATTTGGCCGCCAAGGTCGTTAACACTAAGAAGCTGGAATGGACAATTGGGTCCTTCTGTTCCTTTAAATCACTAGGGGCAGCTGGCGTCTATCCAATGCTCTTCCAAAAGGACATGGATATCGTCAACCCCCCCCCCCCCCATTGATGAAACTTTCTAGGGCAAGCATGGACAAGTGCTATCGGCATGTAAAGGATGGCAGAGTGGCCTTGATTATCAAACCTGGGAAGGAGGGCCGCACTACTGCTAAAGATGTTCGGCCGATCAGTTTAACGTCCTTCATCCTGCACACTTTAGAGAATTTGGTCGAAAGATATATCAGAGATGAGGTGCCTTTAGCCTCCACGCTGCACAGAGGTTAGCATGCCTTTCAGGCAGGCTGCTGCTGTAGTGGCAAAATTGGAGCAGCAGCTGGAACAGGAAGGGTATGCTGTGGGCACCTTCTTGGATATAGAGGGTGCCTTCAGCAATACCCCTCCAGAAGTCATATAAGCATGCTACGCTGGAGGCGACTTGAAGCAAGGTGGGGCGAAGGTCTATATTTAGGGAAATAGCGCTGCAAATATGCCATCAGGGTGGTGTCTTGTCACCCCTCCTCAGCTGCATTGTAATGAAAGGGGCCTCCTTGGTGGGCCAACTGAGGAAAAATAATAATAATACATATTATATCCAGGGATACACTCACGATAGCATTGGGGGCAATAACAGGGTTGAAGCCTTGTTATTCTCACATTCTTTGCATAAATTAAAATATTATGGAATTTTAAAAATTGAGACATTCGACATATTGTTCCAATGCTTTGAGTGAAAAAAACGTTCTGATTCATTGTAGTATTTTGACACTTGGGAATTCCGGTCAATTCATTTCACGCTGGGCAACTGCTATAAAGGTCCTTAAATAAAATATTTTGAAACATTACATACATTCTTCTTTTTTCTACAGAATATTCTTGTTTTATAAAAAATTTATGCTCTAAGAAATTCGCAAATCTCTATATTTTAATTGTCTGATTTGATTAAATATTTAATATATGATTTAATATTTAAATTGTATGATTTGAAATTTTATATCGATGTTAAGAAGAAAAAAAATGTATACCTAAAAGTATTCTCAATTTTTTTGTCTTACGTAAAAATTCACGAATAATAAGTTCACTGCTTTGCTGACATCGTATTTACGAGCAGCGATGAGTCAACTACATTCATAAGAGTTTTTGGTGAAGATGTTAAAATAAACTCTTGAACACATTTTCAAGTATTTGTAATAAACTCTTTTATTTTGTGACTGGATTAATTATAATTTGGGAAGAATTACAAAATAAGTAAAATAAAATAATTAATCGCAGTTGAAAATAATGTTGAAATTCAAGACAATAGTTTATTCCGTTATTTATTATAGAATGGGCGTCTACTGATTTTTTCCCACAAAATTCCAGGTGGGACACGTAGTTCACAACCCCCAAAAATGGAGGGGCATTCGAAAAAGGAAGCACTGAAAAATGGGGATGCTTATTGATGAAATTTGGGGACTGAGATAAGACGTAAGGAAAACTAGAGAGCAGACGGAAGGTAGGGAGAAACTAGAAGGGCTAGAGAGAGTCGTGGTGTCGGTAAGGAAGGAAAAAGAAGTTAAAGTGAAGCAGATAGAAGCCGGAGGATGAGCAGAAAGGGATCTGGGAAAGGGTAGAGAACATGGTAGAAGAGAAAGAGGGAGAGCGTAGGAACGAAATAGAGAAGGTGGAGGCTAGAAAAAGCTTAAGGGCAATGGAGGTGAGAATAGAGAGGAAAGAAAAAGCAGAAAGGATAAATAATATGGTCAGAGGATTGAAGCTAAGGAGTACGAAAGAAAGGGATGGGGTGAAAGAGATTCTACAGAGCATAAGGGGGGGGGGGGTTAAGAGCAAAGTAGGTTAGGTTAGGCTGGAGGGGAAAAAGGAGAATGAAGTGGCGGTCGTGGAATTGGAGAGCTGGGAAGACATGTTGGGGTTAATGCGAGATAAAAATAGGATAAAAGATGAGGGAGTTTCCATCGACCACGATTTGACGCGGAAGAAAAGGGAAGTACAGAGAGTGCTGAACGAATGGGCTAGGAAAGAGAGGAGTGAAGGGAGAACAGCGAAGGTAGGATATAGGAAAATAAAATTGGAGGTGAAAATGTGGATGTGGGTTGAGGAGAAAGAGGTGTTGAAGGTGGCGCAGGGGGACTCGTTTTATATGGAGTAGGGAGGTGAGGGTAAAGCATGGTGGGTGGAGCAAAAGAAATGGGAGAGAATAGAACCAAGGCTGCCAGGGGTATAAGCAGAGGCTCCAGGAGGCGGTCAGAATAAAGAAGGAAGGCAGAGCTAGCGGGGGAATTATAACAGGGGTTAGGGATGGATTGGAGAAAGAAGTTAATGACGAGAAAGAGGGGGAGGGGGTGCAAATGAGGGCAGTGAAGGAAGCAGGCGTGATGTGCAATTTTGTGACAGTATACAATAGGGATGGGATGAAAAGGATTAAGGAAAGGGTGGAAGACTTGCTAGGAGAAAGAGAGAAGGGTATGGTGGCACTGGTAGGGGACTTCAATACGAGAATGTGGAGAGAGATTTTTGAAGAAATTTAAGATTATGACAAGGAAGAGAGCGCAGTATTTGTGTGGGAAATGAGAGAAAGGAAGTCAGGAGCTTTTAGCGAGGATGATATGTGGGCGCATTGAGGGTTCTAATAGGTTCTGGCTTTCTAGAGAGAAGAGGCTGTGTGAATTGTGCGGGATGGGGGATGCAAGGGTGGAGCACTGGTTGAAGGAGTACGAGGAAGTGGAAAGTAGTGGGATAAGCATGGAGGTATTGATGCATGAAAGGGGTGACAAAAGAGCAGTAGCATGGGTGGAGGGAGTATTGGGTAAGATGGAGAAGAAAATAAGGAACGAGGAAGAGAAATGGAGAAGGAAAGATTGTGAATGGTAGAGGAAGTAGATTTAAGTAAAATATAAATATTGTAAATAGTAGATAAGATTAAATATTAGCCGCGGAGGCAGAGTTTGGCAATGCGAGGCAAAGCGAGAAAGGAGGGACATGCGTGCGAGGCTTGGCGAAGCGAGGGGGGTAAGACGATGAGAGCGAGTGGTCTTAGAGATAAGGTGTGGCTGGATTTTAGTTTTGAAGGGTTAGTTTCAAGAAAATTCTATAAAATGTGGAAATGTAAGCAAAAAAAAAATTCAAAGTTTAGCGTATCCTCTGCAGAATTCCACCATACTCCCAGGGCTTTTATGGTCTTATCTTTGACATGTTTGCTGTCGAACGATATTTGAGCAATCCGACAACTCCTCCATGAGTCTTGTGTCATTGGCTATCCACTTGCACAGACGTAGACCTGCCCTTTCCGTCAGTAGTATGAGATCATTTCTAAGTTTTCTAGCCTCTTCCACGGTATTGGCTCCTGTTAATAGATCATCTACATAGAGATCATTCCTCCGTACTTCAAATGCTCTTGGAAAGTGTTCACCCTCATCGTCAGCAAGTTGTTTTAGACAACGATTTGCCAGGAATGGAGCCGCAGATGTTCCGTAAGTTACCGGCTTAAGCTGGTAAGTTGTCAAAGGCTCCTCATAATTGAACCGCTGCCACCATCACCACCATCAGTGTGTCGTTGATAAAAAATTCCTGTGTCTGACTGTTCTGATGCATTAAAAACAGCTCTGAGTTTTGTAGTAAGGCTGGACTCCTTGATGACTGCGTGATGCGGAATATAATACCCGCTCCTGTCTGTGGCTGAGATATGCTCCATGTGACCCAACTCCTCGTACGATCTCATGAAATCGTGATACTGATCACGCAAGCTGACATTTTTATTCAATCTTCTCTCAAGAGCAAAGTATTTTCGCCGGGCTATATCATATGATGATCCTAATTCTTCTCGCTTTTCGTGAAATGGCAATCGTAGCACGTAACGCCCTGATGAATCTCGTTGCACATGCGACTGGAAAAGCCGTTTACAGGCATCTTCTTCTGCAGATAGATGTTGCTTTTCTCCTATATTTTCTATTATCCAGAAGTTCTCCAACTATGCACTAAGTGGGTCTCTCACCAAATTGCATGATGATTGCTGCTTGCCCCAAGCATTGTTGACTTTTCCTGTGATAATCCATCCCAAATGCGTATTCTGCAGAGATGTTCTGGGGAACGCAACATCAATTTTACCGGTGCGTAGGAGATCATAAAATAATTCTCCTCCTATTAAAGCGTCAATTTTTGCTCGCTTGTCGAAGTCCGGATCTGACAGCTTTATGTGATTAGGGATTTTCAGGATTTCTTTTTTGAGTGGAGCAGACGGAAGGTTACCAGTAATTTGAAAAATGTTTTAAACAATATCGGCTCATCACTGCACGTAAACACAATGTCAGTAAAACATTGATCTCAATTCGTGAACTTTTTCCCTACTTGTGTGTATGTATGTATATATTTTTTATTTAGATTCTTTCACATTGAGAAGTGTAATAAGTGAAAGCTAGAAATAGGGTTATCTCAAAACCAAATTTCCGGAAATAAAATTTTTTAACTTTAAGGATCCTAAGAAGTGAATTTTTTGTTCCATAAATTTAATAGAAAAATCTTACATTCTTTGTAAAAACTGAAAATATCGTGGAACTAAAAAAAATTTAGTCACTCGACATATTGTTCCAATACTGTGAGTAAAAAAATGTTATAATTTATTTTATTTTATAAAGGTCCCTAAATGAAATATTTTGAAACAATAAAGAGATTTTTCTATTTACTTGAAATTTTATTTATATTTATTAATATTTAATATTGATATTAATATTTATTTGAAATTTTACATCAATAGCAAGGAAATAAAAATACGTGTCTAAACGTATTTTGAACTTCTTTGTCGTAAGGAAAAATCCACAAATAATAAGTTTATTGCTTTGTTGACATCGTTTTTATATGCGGTGACGAGTCAACTTAATTAACAAATTTTCCCTGAGGATGTTGAAATAAATTCCTAATGATATTTTAAAGTATTTGTAATAACCCCTTTTTCACATTGTGAATGGATTGAATAAACTTCGTAAATAATTACAAAATGAATAAAATAATGAATCCGATATATATATATATATATATATATATAATATTTTCATCTTTGATGGAATCATTTTAATTTCAGAATAAATAATAGAATAAAGTATTGTCTTAAATTTCAAACTTATTTTCCAACAGCAATTCATTATTTTATTCATTTTGTAATTATTTACACATTTATTAAATCCAGTGAAAAAGTGAAACAAAGTTTGTTACAAATACTTTGAAATATCTTTAAGAATTTATATCAATATCCTCAGCGAACTTTTTTTAATTAAGTTGACTCGTCACCGCATATACTTTTTTTTATTTCCTTGACATTGATGTAAAATTTCAAGTCGTACAACCTAACGTTTTGAACATAAAAAAAATAACTTTATTCCTTACCACTTAAATTCAGCACAATGTGTACGTCGTGGCAATCAGCATAGCTGAAAGTCGACGACAATGAAAATATAAAAATTTGAAGTTTCTTAGAGCAGCCATTTTTTAGAAAACGATAATATTCAGCAGTGAATAGAAAAATCTTTGTATTGTTTCAAAATATTTCATTTAGGGACCTTTATAAAATAAAATAAATTATAATATTTTTTCACTTAAAGTATTGGAACAATGTGTTGAGTGACTTAATTTTTTCAATTCCATGATATTTTTAATTTTTACAAAGAATGTAAGATTTTTCTATTCTTATGAAACAAAAAATTCATTTTTTAGGCTCCTTAAAAATGAAAAAATTTTATTTCAGGAAATTTGGTTTTGATTTAACCCTTTCGCTAGCTTTCAGAATGTACTAATACTTTGTAGGATAGTCTAGATTTCACTTATTCCACTATTCAATGTGAAATAATCTAAATAAGTAAATGAATATATATATATATATATATATATAAAATTCATGAATTAAGTTAAATTAAAGTTAAATTGTATGATAGGATAAAGAATGCATAGAAAAATATTGGTATTAGTGTCGAAAAAATTATGAATATTCAAATTAAATTCGTTTGGTGACATGGAATTGAAAAACAACGAAATAAAATAACACAAAAATAACAATAAAAGTGACAAAAAAAGGTACCGATTCAGGAGAACTTGTTTGGTGCCGACTCAGGACCACTAAGAATGTTTACACATTTCATGCTATTACGCAGACACAAAAAATCAGAATAAAGAATCGACTTTATCAGGCGGAAGCAAACAGAACATAGAAATCAAAATACTGAATCGATTGAAATTTTCAATATATTTACACACCTATAGCTGCTTCGCAAAAATGGGAGAAAATGGAATTCCGTTTGCACGAAAAATTTATACCCCACTCACGCTGCCAAGCGAAAACTAAAGTGACATTTGTCAGCGTAAATTACGTCCATGTCTACCAACCTGTCATACAAGAAAATGGTTGAGTACATGGTTGAGCTGACACGCGCGCCATCTCTGAGAAATGCTAATGTGCCGGTTTAACCCACACTGCCGACTTAGGACCACTCTCCCCTAATATCTCTAAATTATCCTACAAAGTATTAGTAAATTATGAATGCTAGAAATAAGGTCAACTCAAAATCAAATTGTGGAATAATTACCTGGAAATGAAAGATTTTTAAAATTGCTAAAAAACAAATTGAAAAAGAAGCAGAAAAATAACTACATGAAAAATCTACAGCCTTTCATAGCTTCTTCATCATATCCAATTTTTCCAAAAACAGGGTACTCTTTAGGCGTAAAAAGTACCCTTTATACCCTATTTATCATCCCATATGGATTGTAAGACATGATATATTATTCAATAACAAATTATTGTTGCAATCGTTCTGGTGTGCAACGATAAGACGATTTTTTTGTTTTATTTGACGAGTTTTACTTAATTCTTTTCTTTTGAGACTATAAATATTTATGTTTTAGGATACAGATTGAACAGACAACAGTAATGCGGCTGTTCCTCCCACCGCTGCTCGCCAAACGCATTCGTGGTTGGTACATAAGCCGCAACAGAAGCAGAAGAAGTAGACAACGAAAGCGACAGTTGAACTGTGAAGTCTTTGCCATTGCCCTACGTTGGACACAAGGGTTGAGAAGCCACTGGAAGTGTTTACTTTTATTGACCACTTTTGAGACCAGCCACGGCTCCTTGCATTTTGCCCCGACCACGGCCTAGGCTACACTGATTACCTTTTATCAACATCTTCTTCTTGTCAACATATCTTACATACTGATTTCCTCTTCCCTTTTTGGAAGGAATTACTGACATAGCCTAATCTACTGCAGAAAGCCAGTGCCACAGTGCTGAGAAATCTACTTGCGTGGCTGCCAAAACAAGAAGAAAAAATAGAACAGGGAAGAAAGTTTTCGATTGAAATGAGCCTTCTTAGCATCATCTTCTTCATTATTCTGTGTGTGGGATTTCTGTCTGCTGCTTCTTCTCCGCCTCCACTGTGCACTGATCCGCATGCAATAGGTAAAAACTGTGACTCTGAAGGCAAATGTTGTCAGCCGTTGCAATGCTATGGTAAGATTACCACCATTTGAGTAGTGTTTGAAATAGTAGTTTAAAATACTATTATTGAATGATGATACATATTTTTTACTTTCAGGTACAAAACCGACTTGGCATTGCCGTCATAAAGGACATGGACAATAAATTAATAAATTTTGTTTATAAAGTGCTGTATGTTTAACCACACTGTGACTTTCTGAAGAGAACGCTAATAAAAATAAATATGTAAACATAATAAAAAAAAATCATAGTCATTTCCTAAGTTTAATAAAATACCTTTGCGTCATTTCAATCATATTTTTAAATACAATCTCTGAATACGTCAAATTTATGAAATAGTATTAGTAGTCGATAGGTCTCTTTTTTCGACCTGTCGGCCTAGAAATAACACCTACTTGTGCTTGGATGCATATGATACTTCAAGATTTTTCGTTCAATCACCGAAGTTAAGCAGCGCCTGGAGCGGTTATACTCGGATGGAGGATATCGTACTGATAGATTTTAAGAGTTCAGGCTCATAAGCTGCCTTCACTCTCGAACTATGCGGCGCAAAAGTTACACCGATGTCTATGAGAATGCCTTAATCACTGATCATTTCCAAAACCTCAAGGAGAGGTCCATATATAATGAAACTCGATTCTGTTAATCTTGCGCGAAAAGGTGATAACTGAGCATAAACTTATGTTAAATGACATATCATTGACTTGACACCAATGGCTCTAACTGCCGACCCTTATCCATAGATTCTGTAACAAATTCTCTAAAAACTGTGAGATTTCTAACTATATATCCATAAGGCCGACAGCCATGCTTTTCATCAATAAATATACCACTGAAAAAATCTTTAAGACAATCTGCTATAAAACTATCTATAGATGAAACCTTGCAGCGTTTAGGAACGATCCCGCATTTCAAACAGTGATTGGATAGAATGCTTGAAGTTTCCGGAAGTACCCTACTACATGCTTTGAATAAAAAGCAGTGGTTTATTACCCGACCCTGGCCCCCTTGTGAGGATCTGGGTTACACTGTTAGAAAAATCTGTACTAGATTTAGTATACATGTAATGGAAGCAAGAATGCACAACATGAAATTAAATTTAGTATACCAGCGTACAGTAAATTTAGTATATGCATATAATGAATTTAGTATGCACGTACATGAAATTTAGTATATGCATATAATGAATTCAGTATGCATGTATACAAAATTTAGTAAACGCATATACTAAATTTAGTGTACGCGTTCCGTTTCGCGTGGGTTCCATCTTCATCGCCTGTAAACATGATCAGATGAAACATGAAATCGAAGTTTTAATTTTCAAATAATCATATCGTTAAGGTACATTTACGTTAATAAATTGACTTTCAAATAGAAGACTTCGCAGATCCTCGCAGAAAGAAGCTGAATATAGTAAACATGTATATGAAATTTAGTATACAGAAACTATAAAATTCATATACGTAAAACAAACTTACTGTACACTTAATAAATCCAGTATACATATAACTTCATAGAAGAAATTTAGTATACGTAAGTATACTAAAATTACAAAGTGTAATGAATTTAGTAAACGTATAGGAAATTTAATTTGCCCGTGTATACTAAAATTGCAAACATTTATAACAGTGTAGATATTCTCTCAAAAACCTCATCTGAAGACATTTTGACTTTAGATAGCCGAACATCATGGTCATTATAGTATGATTTGAGGATTGCTTGTTTGTGTATACAGAATGGAAGTACTGCGCAAGAACATTTGCAGTCTCTTCAACGTTGTTAATTTCTATATCATTATCATCCATATTTCTTGGGACGTTTGGGTTCTTCAGCTTTTGATTTACAAAATGTCAGAATGATCCTGTATTTTGTTCTATGTTATTTGCTATATCACCTAGAGTGTTGTTGAATAGAAAAAACTATTGAGGGCAAAAAGCTTGATCAGAAAAAGTTATCCATGTTCGTGGAAATGGATGGAAAAGTAGACAATGTCGAAAGGACATAAGCTAAAATTGGACCTGGCTTGCATGCGGATGGCTTAGCATTATTTCAAGATATTAGATATGTCATAGAATTTGAGAATAAATTGAAAAATTCTCAAACTCTTATCACATTTGTTAACTATTTTATAATTTTACAGAAGATATGAGGTTCTCTGCATAAAATATTTTAGTAACCTATACAGATTATTCTCTAAAATAATTTTTCTCGTGAATATAAGGTTGCCCTTGGAATTTCGAAAAGCACAACTTTTCTGCGAAAAAGGTCTGCCGCATTTTTCCGATATTCATCATCGTATAAATATATATTTATATTTGGAGAAATTTCAATGTTAAACTTTTTTTCTTTTCACATTGATACCGGTTGCCAACATTTTTCAAAATAATAAACATTTGTTTTCAAAAATTTGTATCTATGCAAGATGATGTATGTGTATTTAATGTTTATCCTCATGAAGATTTCCAATATATATCTTGAACTGTTTTTCCGTAAGGAAAAATTTATAAAAAATATGTTTATTGCTTTGTTTTCTTCATATTTATGTGCAGCGATAAGAGGCCGTTCACTAACTGCGTTAGCGATTTAAAGAGGGACAGGGTCGTGGAATAATCTACTGTTAAAAATTTAATTATTCTTTCGAAAATGTTACTATTTTGTTAAAAGTTTGTGTTTTTCAGTTGAAGATCCATCTCTTCTGAGCCTAAAATGTCGGGAATTTATCCGCTTATATGCTTCTGTATGCAACTTCATACCCAATAAGTCGAACGTCTTTTATGGAATGACATATTTATATTGAAGGATATACAATTCATAGATAAATATGCACTGAAATGACCAGTATGCACTGGAATCATTATCTGGAAATGAGTTTTTTGATTAATTTCAAGTATTCTAAAAAATATTGGAAATGTTATAGAATTTATGAACAAATAGAAATATTTAACATTGGTTCAATACATTGAATGTAAAAATAATAAACTGAAAATATATTAAACGAGGAATAAACATAACAAACAAAAAACTAAATTAAAAATTTGCGGAAAAAAATCTATTAAGATAAGAACTTTTCTTCAATAAGTGTATATAACTTTATCATTAGCGTATTTTTTGAACGGCCCTTTATGAACAAAAAAAAATTTGGAGATATTATCGTGCCTAAAATAGGAAAATTGCTATTTTCAAAAATAAAATGAAATTTACGACAGTATTTTTTCACAAAAAAGAAGACATTTAGGGGTCAGCATTTGCAAAATTGAAAATCACACTTTTTTTGCGCACCCTACTAAACATGCCTCGAAAAGCGAATATTCCTCACTTTACAAATTTCCGGAAATTTTTGGATCTCTTCCGGAAAGCTTTGGATTCCTCAAATTTCCAAAATTTCTGGCAATTCCAGATATTTGAAAATTATTGGAAATTTTCGGTACTTTTTGGTAAATTTACCATAAATCATCGGAATGTTTAGACAATTCCTTTTTTATTGTTTCTTAAATTGAAAATTCCCTGCATTTGCTCGCCTCCAACTTTCGAAAAACTGATCAGATTTGATTGAGCTTTTCCAGACATTTTTAACGTGTGTTTTATCCGCCGAAAATGCTTTTTGAGAAATGAAAAATTCTATTTTCCAGGAAAGCTATACGAGATATGAAAAATGTTTAGGAAGCAGAATTGTTCATCTTAAAAAGACGAAAAAATTTTCATGCAGCAATTTTTTGATAAAACATGTATTTTTGATATTGAAATCACATAAACGTAGTTTATTTTTTAATCGTGAAAAATAACATTAAAAATGAGAAGATTAAATTTTTGTAGAAACGACAAAAGATCCGAAAAAAGATAAAGAGATCTAGCAATTGGTTCTTAGTTATTTTTTGATGAAGCGCGCAGTTTTTGTTTGACTTATGAAAAATTACATTAAAAATTAAGAAACATTCTGTAAAAATGGTAGAAGAAACGAAAAAGATGAATAGCCAAATAAACAAATTAAGCTTTTGAAAAAAGGACACTTGGTGAGAAAAAATGTTTAATAACAAAATTGTTTGCCTAACTTAATTATAAAAATTTCATTTCGACTTTTTTTGTCACGAGGCACGTGATGAGAATGTGTTCGTTAAAGCCAAAGGAGCTTTAACAAAAGAGAATTCACAATCACTAAATTTTAGTTGTCGAAGGTTTGACCTTTAGTTTTAAAAGTGAAATGTGAAAAAAGTGAAACGTTTACAGTTTATGAAAAATATTAAATTAGACATGGGGTAAAATGGCTAGGCTTCAAAACCCTAAAAATGTGAACCAAGTAAGACAAAATTATTATTTTCCTTAAAAATGAGTTGAAAAATGTGCATTAAATTATTTACAATGGCGGTATGTACAGATATGAAAATTGAATACATTTTTTTAATCGCCCTAATGTACGTTTATGTATCCTAGATGAACTATTGGCTAGGATAAAAAAAAACACGTTCTGGGAGAAGTTGCTTACTTCACTCGTTAGGGTAGATATCTTATCTTCAGAATTTTATTGGCCTCGCTATCCTCAGTCACGTCTTTTATATTCTTTTCAACCTTTTTTTGTTTCAAAATCCTTAACTGCTTTTTAAAAAGCATGATAAAGAGCAAAGATTGTTCTTTTCAAAAAATGTAAAGAGTAGGGTGGTACACAGTGGATAATGTGTATTTTTCCATAGCATGAATGAGATTAATGAGTTTTAATAATTTTTTACGAGAAGTAATTTGATTATGCTTCTTGAAAATTGACTACTCTTCTGGAAAAGATTATTAGAGTTAATTATTAGAATTATTATTATTGTTCGTATTATGAGAAAATTCGAATTATCCAGTGTGTACTCCTATTCATTTTTATCTCAAGAGGAAATTTATAGAGATGCCATTTTTTTAAATAAAGCCTTTTTTGGATCAAATTGATATAAATTATATATAGAAATGAAAATGTCAAAAAAATATTCCACGCGTAAAAATGTTTTTAAAAAAACTCATGGGAAAAAATATCACAAAGATTTTCAACGCGCCAAATTGATCTTTAAGAATTTTACAAATAAATTCACGGAACAGGAATTTGTTAAAACAAATATATATGATAATTAATACATATATTTTCACAAAAACATTCCGGTGAAATGAACATATACTTTTTTTAATACAAAGTTAGGGAATTTTCGACAAATTAAAGGTGAAATTAATTTGATTATTATGGTTAAAAATCGCGAATATTTGGTTAAAAATTAATCGGTTTTGCTTGAGGATTCAAACCATTTTGTAGAAAAATCATATTTTTTTGTTGAATTCGTTTTTTTGTGGATAGAACATTCATCTTTTGGATTGAAAAATCCACTATTTGCTCAAAATTTCATTTTTTGTTGTTGAAAATACATCATTGTGAATAAAAATTAATTTCTTTAGTTGAAAATTCGTTTCTTTTTAGTTGAAAATTAATTTTTTTACTGAAGATATATCTATTCCATTTTCGCTTGAAAATTTACATTTTTGGTTGAAAATAAATTAATTTGGCTGGAAACTCGTTTTTTTTTTAAATTTACTTTTCTGACTGCAAATTGAAATATTACATTTTTGATTTGTAAATTGATATTTTTTTATTAAAAATTGAATGATTTCATTAAGGATTCATTTTTTGGTTGAAAATTGACTGCCTTGACTAAAAAAATTTATTCTTCTATTTTTCGTTGAAAATAATTTTTTGTATGAAAAAAAAATATTTTGTTGAAAATTCGTTTCTTTTTTTGTTGAAGATTTATTTTTCTGTCATTTTAACTGTTATAATTGTGGTTGAAAATTGATTTTTTTTAGATGAAAATTCATGTACTTTGTTGAAAATGAGTCTTTCTTTGGTAGAAAATTAATCTTTTGACTTAAAAATTCAAATAACCATTTGGTTGAAGATTCATATTTTTGGTTGAAGATTCATCATTTCTTGCAATTTTTCTTTTGATAGCAGTTTTCACGAACGAAACGAAAAATATGTAACGTATCAAAAAATAGTATCAACAAAATTTGTTTATCTTTTTAATGTGAACAATCTAGCATGTGAAAATTTTTTCGTATCTTGTATAGTTTTGCCGAAAAATGGAATTTTTTTACTTTTAATAGCATCTTCCACGATTTAAACGAAAAATATGTAACTTATAAAAAAATGCATTCAACAAAATTTGTTCATCTTTTTCATATGAAAAATTTTTTTTTTATTTCGTATAATTTTGGTGGAAAAAGTTTTTTTTTTTTTTTCAAATCAATAATTTCAATGAATGCCAAAAGATTTTGAAGGGTTTGAAATATTTTAGGATATTTCAATAGTTTTCAAGGATTTTCTAACTGATTTCAGTAATTTAATAGATTCAAAAGGATTTGCAATATTCTAGAGTAATTCAATAGATTCCAAAGCAGTTTCGAGAGCTTTAAAAAGTTTAAAGTGATTTTCAAAATTTTAAAAGGTTTGAAATATTTTGGGGCATTTCTAATGACTCCAAGTAATTTTTTATTTCAATAATTTCAATGAATTTCAAAGGATTTGGAATATTTTAGGCTAGTTTTTTAATTCTTATTTAATTTTAAAGAGATTAAAAAAATTTCAAGAATCCAAAGAATTTCAAATTGATTCTAGTAATTGATTTCAGAGGATTTTAAATATTTTAGAGTATTTTAAAAGATTCCAAGGCATTTTCAAGAGATTTAAAAAGTTTCAGGGAATTTAAAAAAAATGTTGAGGACTTGAAAACTATGAGATTATTCTCAAAGATTCCTTGATTAATAATTATAATTGATCATATGAAAAATTATATTATTGAAAATTATATAAATATTATATAAAAATATTATATTTTTATAATTTATTTATATATTATTATATAAAAATGGTATAAAATTATAAGATTATAAATGATAGATTATAGATTATATATAAAATATATTGATTATAATAATATATAATTATAATAATTAATATTATATATATATTATATATATATTAATATTAAAATATTAATGATTTCTATGTTCTGAGTTCTGAATTAATTAATTGAATATTAACTGTTTCTGTTAAAAATTGCATTTTCTCGAATTAGTTGAAAGATGATTGATAAATTCAATTTACCAGAAGAAAAGTGAAAACTCGAAGCAAAATATGTGTAAAGTAAAAGTTATTAGAAAGTTTCAATGAAAATAATTTTTTCATACTTTTTATGTTGTCAACTGATTAGTTAAGAATTAGCTGATAATTTTGTTCACAATATCAAATTACATAAAGATTGAAATTTAATATTCTTTAATTAAGTAACATAAATTGATTATTTACTTTGAGATTATGTAATTAAATATTGTCTATAATTTGAATAATAAAAGTTTATTTATATTTAAATAGCCCCATTCCAGTTACATAAATTTCCAATTGTTCCTGAGGTTGCGAAATAAGTATCTGAATTCAATTTTCAAAATTATGTGTACATATGCTTTCATTTTTCCTGAAATTATTCTAAAAGGTACTTCAAATTTAATAATTAAATTATTATAAATATTCCCTTAGCCTAAGAATTTAGACAAATCTTTAAGCTTCAATGCTTAAATTAATTCAAATTTTCATAACAATATGAAGTAACAATTATTTGAATGTTTTAATGAAAATTATTATTTGATACTTTCCATATATTCCAAACTGATTAATTAATTATTTTCTGACTTATTTTTTTCACAATATTAAATTACATAGATATTGAATTTTAATTAATTTTAATTAGATAACATAAATTGATCACTCACTTCAAGTTTATCTATTTGAATATTGTCTCTAATTTTTATAATCAAAGTTTTTTTTGAATACCTTCATTATAATTACATAATTTTTTTAAATGTTCGCGATGGTATGAAATGATCGTCTGAATTCAATTTTCAAAATTATATGTACATATGTTTTGATTTTTTTTTTTTTAATTTGTGTAAAAGGTTATTTATAATTTCAGTTTTAAGTAATATAATTAAAGATTTTAAAAATATGAATTTAAAATTAATTAAATGTTCAAACGAAAATATTTGGGTAATGCTTTTTATGGTTTTAAATGATTGATTAATTATTG
The DNA here is from genome assembly GCA_932178445.1 of Andricus quercusramuli. Lineage (NCBI taxonomy): Eukaryota > Metazoa > Arthropoda > Insecta > Hymenoptera > Cynipidae > Andricus > Andricus quercusramuli. Next base: position 30,619 of record CAKNXH010060123.1, read on the forward strand.
ATTCTTTCAAAACGATTCGATTATTTGGATATAAATAATTGCTTCAGGGTTTTTATGTTGTGGACTTTTTAATTAATTATTAGCTGATTTTTTTACCACAATATTGAATTACATAAAGATTGAATTTAAATGGTTTTAAATTCGCAGAAACATAAATTGATCAATTACTTTCAGGTCATGTGATTGAATACTTGATATAATTTGCATAATAAAAGTTTTTTTAAATTTGATATACAATTAAATTTTTTTTGAAATGATTGTGATGTTGTGAAACGAGTGTCTGAATTCAATTTTCAAAATTATATGTAAACATGTTTTTATTTTTTCTGAAATTAGTATGAAAGGTTACTGACATATTAAGTTTTAAAGAATGATAGTGATTTTTTTAAAATGTAGAATGAAAATTATCCCATTGTTTGAATGAAAATTACATTCGAATGTTTTTTTATGTTATGAGCAGATTAATTGATTATTAGCTTATTAGTTTTTTAACAATTTTAAATTACATGACGATTGCATTTTAATTGCTTTTGATTAGGCAACATAAACTGATTATTTGATTCAAGATTATGCAACTGACTATTGACTATAATCTGTATAATAAAAGTTTGTTAATGTCTAAAATACCTCTATTACAATTATATATTTTTTTTAATTTTGCGATGTTGTGAAATGAGTATCTGAATTTTCATTCCAAAATTATGTGCACATGTCTTTTAATTTTATCTGGAATAGTTTGAAGGGTTATTAATAATTCAAATTTTCAGAAAAATATGAAGTAAAAATTATTTGAATGATTCAATAAAAATAATTCTTCAATGCTTTCATTGTTATGAAATGATTAATTCATTATTGGCTAATTAATTTTGTTACAAAATTAAATAACATAAATATTTAATTTCAATTTTTCTATATCAAGTAACATAAATCAATTATTCACTTCGAGGTGATGTGATTGAATATTGGATATAATTAGTATAATAAAGGTTTATTTTTTCAAACCTATCTCTATTACAATGATGAGACTGAAATTTTCAGAAAAATATAAAATGAACATTATTTTAATTAGGCATGGAGGAGTGGCACTTAATATATCTCTGAGATAACCACGAAAAAAGAGAGGCATGTAACTTTATATAATTTTCAAAATTATATGTGGATATACATATTATTATTGTTCAGCGATGTTTCATCGTAGGCTGCTGTTTTTCTGAATTATTTAAACGTTATAATATGTTAATTATTCAATAATTCAGCGATGTTTCTTGATTCACAGATTTCCAAAAATGGACGTGAAATTAGGATTTAAATTCAATTTTCAAAATGAAATGTGCATATCTTTTAATTATTTAGGAATTTATCCTAACACGCTCTTCTTTTTCTATACAAATTTATTTCAATATTCCAGTGCAAATACATGTTCAATGATTTTTATATTGAAAACAGAGAATCGGATCAGAATAGGATTTTTTTTAAATTATAGATATATTGATGTTCACATTCAAAAATATAGCCCTGATAGTACCCCCAAATGTCATGGTACAAAAATTATGTTTTTTTCAAAATATTGAATTACATAACTTGCACTTGAAATCTTCAAATTATATCTCGACATTTACTATTATAAATAGTAATAGTAAATTCTACGATACATAGATTCACTGAATACATTCTTTGAGAATATCATTTCAGAAAGAATTTGATTGGTCAAGAAATTTGAACAAATAAATAGTGATTCGAAAATTGAGTAAAGGAAATAAGTCAAAAAGTGAGCGCGCGCTCATAATGGTAGTTACTGCCATTATTCTATGTATCATTTATTTTTTTAAACTTTGTAAAACTTATATAATAATGAAAATTAATATTATTCGTAATATATATATATATATAAATTTGAAATGTATATGCTCATGTACATGTTATAACGAATTATACACAATTTATTTTAGAAATAACATTTCTGTCAATTTATAAAATAAAAAATGTATTACGGCGGTATAATTTACAAATAAGTTAAGTGTTAGACAAATTTAAGAGCCAATTATAGTAAATTGAATTATAATTATATTCACAATTCTTTGAAGATGATAACGATGGCAGAATTTACCAAAAAATAAATGATGAGAAACCTGTTAGTGAGTTTCGTGCCTTCTAATCATTATTTTGTACAAATATTTTTCAACATTAATCAAACATGAATAGTATAGGAGAAATAAGTATTTGGTTTATTCTTTTTCATAAAAAAATTAGTAGGCGCGTGCAAGACTACTAGTATTATAGATTTCTATTCTTGGAATTGATGAACATAAAATAACAAAATGTATTCAATGTTTATTAAAAATTCAATGAAATTGTCTATTCTGTGGAAAATTTATTGCCATTTCCTAAAAGAATTAAAATTTTCGACCCACTGCCAGATTGTAAGGGCACACGTGACCCTCTTTTCCACACATAAATTAGATCCGCAGAAGAATGGGCTGCTAAGTTCTGCACGTGCTTATACACATAAAAGAGGATGAAAAACCATGGAAAGTCACACTCGAATTTTATCAGCACGCTTATGAAATTCTCGTAAATATTTTCACGAAAAAGTTTTTTATATAATAATATTTATTCATAATATTTTTTTATAATAATTTAAGAATCAAATTAACAATGTTATATTGAATAAATAAAAATTTAACGGTTACAAATTATTTATTTTTCATGGTGTCTTGTAAATGATCCCATACATCCAGCCTTCACACTAGTGAGATACTTGTTCTGCATATCTTTTTTTTTTAATTGTTTAAAGAATTAATAATTAAATTGTTACTTTTCATGGTAAAGGTGGAGGATATTTTATTTTTATCGGATGTCTTCAACTATATTGTTTATTATTCAGTGTTAAAATATTTTATTTTTTTAGAAGTTACACCCAAATTATTTAAGCAATTATTATTTGTTCAAACAATTTTTGTCAGTATATTTTGAAAAGTATTTTTCTGGAATTTTCCTACAATTCTTAACCGATTTCGACGTTTTTTTCCAAATGCTGAAAATTAAATACACAATAACTTTCATAAATAATTGTTTCAAATTAATCCTAATGTTAGTTATTATATAAATAAATATACTGGAAAATTAAACATTTTACTAACAATTTATTAAATGCATATTCTGGTGTAATTATTTTTAATATAAATAATCTGTTTTTTTCGTCCATATGAATCTAAAAGTCATTAAGGCAAATTTAACAATAAATTAATTCAAACTGAGAAAATACTATTAGTATTATTTAGTTATTTATAAAAAATCACTTGAAATTACTAGTTCTTGAATTTGTTTATAAATTATTTTTTTAACAATAAGAAGGATATAATGCTTATAATATTGTGTAATTATGAATCACTTTACAAAATATTTTTAACTTATATTATTTAGTAGCAAAAATAATTATTTTGTATGTTAAGTGACTAATTTTGACATTTACCCTTTTTATTAATTAGTACAAGATATATTTATATATTTATAAATTGATGTGTTTTTTAATCAATTAAAAACATATTTTTGCGTTTTTGAAAAGAAAAACAATCTTCAAATATGAAAAAAAAATTGAAAAATGGAAAAGTATTTAATAATTTATCAATAACAATAACAATTAGGAGTCAATGACACATTTTCTTGGTGGAATATTTTTATTCAGTTGCCTGGAATATTGTTTAGTACAAAAGAGATTTTTTTCTTTGGTAAAGTGACTCATTTTGCAATATGTTTATAATTTTTATTATTAATAATAATAAATGTGTGGAATTATTAATCAATGCTCTTAAAATAGAGTAAGAAAGTCGCACTTCTTCTGAATTTCTCAACTTGCTTTTAATTTTTCAGTTTTAACGAGGGAATAATTATTTCAAGTTAATAAAAATAATTGTTTAAACAATGTATTATTATGTATAACAATATTCTCGTAGACTAATGCTAGAAAGTTGCATTTTTTTTAATTTTTTAACTTGTTCTTAACTTTTCAGTTATAGTGATACAATAATTATTCAAAGTCAATAAAAATATTTTTTAAAACAATTTTTTATTATTTATAACAATATTCTCTCAGAATAATGTTAGAAAGTGGCGGTATTTTCTGAATTTTCAATTTTTGCCCATTTTTCACTTAAATAGAGGTAATAATTATTGTAATTTGAAATAAAACAATTGTTTAAACAAATAATTATTGTTTATAACTATCTTCTCTTAGCAAAACGCCAGAAAGTTGCAGTTTTTTCTCAAAATTTAAGCTTTTCTTAGAATTTTCATTTATATATATTTTTTTTATCAGAAGAGAATATGGTAATAAAAAATAATGAATTGTTACAACAATTATGTTTGTTAAGTTTCATTAATTATTATCTCACTTTTAGTGAAAAATGTAAAAAAGGTGAAAATTTCAGAAAAAACCGCAACTATCTACTATTGAAATTGAAAGGTAGAAAAAAATTGGGAAATTTCGGAGAAAACGCAACGTTCTAGCATTATTCTAACAAAATATTGTTATTAATAATAATACATTCTTTTAAAAAATTTTTTGTTAGATTTAATTGTTTATTGGCTTGCTCTAACTTAAAAGTAAAGGAGGAAATTTGTTGGACTTCCAAGAGGAAATTGCCATAAACAATAATAAATTGTTTAAACAATTCATATAAGCATATAATTATATGTAGAAAGTAATAGTTTATATTATAAACAACTTTTACTCAAAGAAAACGCCACAAAATAATAACTAGCGTCAAAAATTCGCGAGACCCAATTTTTTACTTATGGGTTTTTTTTTAAGACCCTATAAAACAGACTTATGGGGGTGAAATCCAAAAAGTAATTATCGATTCGTATTCTATGGCTATTTCTAGGTGGATATTTACTACCAGTGAGGGCCCACCACAACCACGATTTTTTTTTATTTTGTTGCTAACAGAGAGACTAACAGACAGATTAACAGACAGACAGACTAACAGACAGACGAACAGACAGACTAACAGACAGACAGACGAACAGACTGACGAACAGACAGACTAACAGACAGATTAACAAACAGACGGACTAACAGACAGAGAGACTAACAGACAGACAGACTAACAGACAGACTATCAGACAGACAGACTATCAGACAGACAGACTAACAGACAGACTAATAGACAGACGAACAGACAGATTAACAGACAGACAGACTAACAGACAGAGAGACTGACAGATATTCTAACAGACAGACATACTAACAGACAGACTAACAGACAGAGAGACTAACATACAGACTAACATACAGACTATCAGACAGACTAACAGACAGACTATCAGACAGACTAACATATATATCAACAGACAGACTAACAGACGGACTAACAGACAGACTAACATACATACAGACTAACGGACATACAGAATAACAGAAAGACTAACAGACAAACTAACAGACAGACAGACTAACAGACATACAGACATACATAATAACAGACAGACTAACATACAGACAGACTAACAGACAAACTAACAGACAGACAGACTAACAGACAGACAGACATACTAACAGACAGACAGACATACTAACAGACAGACAGACAGACTAACAGACAAATTAACAGACAGACTAGCATGTGAATAATAAAGTGAATAATAATTGTTTAAACAATTGCAAAAAACATAAATTACCACATTTCGTCACTTTCCTTTCGTTATCTTTATTTATGATTCTTCCTCCAGGATACTTCTTAGAAGAATTGGATGGAATCTGGAAAAGAGACCATCGCTCTTTGAGTACCTGATGCTTGCTCGTAACCTCATGAAAGGCAATGAGACAGATACCCTCATTTTATCCCACGTTTCCTAGAGCCTCCTGTTTATTCACCTTGTCGCTCAATGGACTACTTTCAATCACTATCTTACACCCACTTATTTCCTTTTTTTTTTATTCTTTCGATACATTCTTTTATTTAAATTTTATTTCTTACACAAATAGTAGCCCCAGCTAACACGTTCTATAATTTTTCTATAACAAAAGGGTGGAACCCGAGATTACTTGAGTTGAAATGCGAAAATATTGAAGATTAATTAATTATAGTTAATTAAGAGATTGTAGGTATTATTTTAAGCCGTGAAAAAAAATTCTTTTCGCTGGGATTCGAACCCGGGTCTTCAGATTGCCGGTCTGGTGCTCTCTGTAGTAGCTGAGAGCACCAGACCGGTAATCTGAAGACCTGGGTTCGAATCCCACCGAAAAGGGATTTTTTCACAGCTAAGAATAAAATTAGGATGTGATCAAATTTATTTTAAAATGTTTCTAAACATTATTGATCAAAGATAATGTTTTAATTGTAAATGATTTCTGGGAGAACTTGAAATGATTTAGATTTGATTTAAAAAAATCAATTTCAAGTTTTGGAGGTTCCAAAATGGAAAAAATTTTCTCATTTCGAAATTTTTATTTTAATAGAATATTTAATAGAATTTTTGAACATTTCAAAAGATTTAAAATTTTTCCAAAAAGAATCGAGAATATTTGAAGGCGGCTTTTTTAATGTTGTAGGATTTAAAAAAAATTTCAGGAAGAATTCGTACTATTTTCAAAGATATTTAGAAATTTTAGAAAAATTTCAAAAAATGTTTAATTTTGAAATAGTTTCAAAAACTTGCGAACGTGTAGATTTTTTAAGATTCCGATAATAAATTTTGAAGCATTTTGAGAATTTTGACAGGTGCCAAAAAATAAAGAACTTTTCTTAAAATTGTTGGGAAAATTTGCAATGATTTTTTATTATGAAAAATGAAGTTTTAAACCAAACTGCAAAATATTTCTGAATGTTTCTAAAAATTTCAAGAAAAGCTGCGAGACTTTGAGGCAATTTTTTTAATTTTGTAGGAATTTAAAAAAATGTAGAAAAACTTTACATTATTTTAAAACATTTTATACATTTTCGAACATTTCAAAAAAAGAGGCTTTTCAAGAATTTTGAAAACTTTCACAATAATAAAAATATCTAACTAGGGATCCTGGCAAAATTATAATAATAATTATAAAAATAATTATGATAAATTTTTTTGGGGAAAGAAATTAAATTTAAAAGAATATTTGAAAGGATTTGAAAACACTTTCAAAACTCTCAAAAAAGAATATCGAAAATATGGGGACATTTTTTTAATTTTGCAGGCTGGAAAAAAATTAGAAGAAATTCGAATAATTTTAACGATATTAAGAAGTTTTAAAAGTTTTAAAATTATTTGAAAATAATTTCAAATTTTTTAAAGATTTCAAATCATACAAATCAAAATATAGATTTTTGATGATTGCTAACAATGAGTTTTGAAGCTTTTTGAGAATTTCGAAAGGTTTTAGGGGAATAAAAAACGTTTCTTAAAAAGCATGAGAAAATTGAATTTCAATAGAATATTTAAAAAGATATGAAAATATTCAAAAGATTCCCAAAATTATCAAAAAAGAATCTGCAAAATTTTACGGCAATTTTTAGAACTTTTTAGAATGTTGAAGAAATTGTAGAAAATGTTAGAATTATTTAAAAAGGTATTTAAAAGTTTTGAAATTATTTAAAAACAAATTAAACTATGAGGTTTCTAAAAAATTAAACAAAATGTAGATTTCAAAAAATTCTGAAAATAAATTTTGAAGCTTCTTATGGATTTTTAAAAGTTTTAAGAAAATAAAAAAACATTTCTTCAAATTGTTTGGATTTTATATGATTTTTTATTATAAAAAATTGAGTTTTAAAGAAAATTTAGAAAGATTTCAAACTACTTTTTGAAAGATTTTGTTCAAGATTTGCTTTTTTTAGTTGAAAATGTTATTTTTTCATTAAAAATTCTTCTTTTTTTGTAAAAATATAATCTTCTTAGTTGAATATTCATCTGTTTGGTTGAAAATGCATTTAATATGAGTGAAAATTAATTTTTTCAAACTTTCTTTCATCATCTATTATTGTATGAAAATTTATCTTTTTTAGTTGAAAATTCATTTATTTTATTGAAAAATTGACTTTTTTGTGGAAAATCGTATTTCTGGCATGAAAATTCAACAATTTGGTAGAGAATTCAACTCTTCTGTTAAAATTTTTGTTGTTGTTGTAAATAATCTGTTATTGTTAGGAATTTGACTAGATTGTAAAAAATTGGTATTTTTTGGTACTGATGATAATTTTTTAATTTTTTTAATTTTTTAATAATAATAAACTGATAATAATTTTTTTTTAAAAATATCAGCTATTAAAGTTTTTGCTAAAAATTCTTTTTTTTTTGAAGATTCATATCTTAGGTTGAAAATTTAACCATTTATTTGAAAATTTATCATTTTTGGTAGGAAATTGTTTTTCTTGGCTGAAAAGGTACCTTTTTGGTTGAAAATTCAGCTTTTTGATTAAAAATCCTTTTCTTTGGTTAAAAATGCAACTATTTTGTTGAAAATTCGTTTTTTAAATAGAAAATTAATTTTTTAAGCTAGCAATTTAATTAATTCATTTATTGTTAAAAATCCATATTTTTTTTCCTCGAAATTCCAACTATTTAGTTGAAAATTTCTTTTCTACTTGACAACTTTTTACTAAGAATTCATTTTTTTGTTCAATTTTCATCTATTCTGTTGAAAATTTAACAGTTTAATTGAAAATGAATTTTTTTTGCAGAAATTTAAGCTTCTTGGTTGAAAATCTATCTTTTTTTCTAAAAATGCATTTAGTTTGAGTAAAAATTAATTTTCTCAAACTAAAAATATAACTATTCTATTTTTGTATAAAATTTTGCCCTTTTTTGTAGAACCTTAATTTATTTTGTTTGAAAACTCGTTTTTTTTTGGTTTGGAATTCTTTATTTTTCTGTTGAAAATTTTTTTTTTTTTAGAAAATCATATTCTTGACTTAGAAAATGAAAATTTAACAATTTGGCAGAGAATTCAACTAGTTTGTAAAAAATTCGTTTTCTCTGGCTAAATTAGCTTGTGTTTGATTTAAAGAAAATAAAAATATTTTCTTGTGAAATTACCAACTATTAAACTTGTCGCCACGAATTCAAATTTTCGTTGAAAATACATCTCTTTGGTTAAAAATTTCTCTCGTTTTTTGTTGTTGAAAACTAATTAACTGAAAATACAACTATTCGATTTTTGGTTGAAAATTTGTATTTTTTAGTTGAAAGTTTTTCGTTAAGAATTAATTTTTTTGTTGAAAATTCACCTGTGTGGTTAAAAGTTTAAACATTTAATTAAAAGTTGTTTTTTTTTAGAAAATTAATCTTGTTGGTTGGAAGTTCACATTTTTGGTTAAACAATCCACTATTAAGTTAAAATTTGTACTATTTTGTTAAAAATCCATGTATTTTATTAAAAAATTGTCTTCCTGGTAGAAAATGAATCTTTATGCTTCTAAATATTTTTTGGAATTTTGTAAATGCTGTAACTTCGGTAATTTTCATCCTAGCAAGAAAGTTATTAGAATATTTTGTTAGTTTTCCTGAGTATTATTAATATCCGTCCATAGAATTTTTAAATATTAAAAAAAAAGTGTTCTCATAAATTTTCGAAATGTGCTCACTTTTTGAATTTTCATACAAAATGGCTGGCTGACGAACTTGAACTTCATTTAAGGACACTTGAGAAGTATGCCAAAGCCCAATCCAATAAGTTAATTCGATTCAAAGTTATCGACCTAAGAAACTAAAAATTTACAGACTAACAGACAGACAGACTAACAGACAGACTAACACACAGACTAACAGACAGACTAAAAG
>CAKNXH010060123.1:40384-50727 GCA_932178445.1 Andricus quercusramuli
CAGACTAACAGACAGACTAACACACAGACTAACAGACAGACTAAAAGACAGACTAACAAACAGACTAACAGAAAGACTAACAGGCAGACTAACAGACAGACTAACATACTAACAGACAAACAGACTAACAGACAGACTAACAGACAGACTAAAAGACAGACTAACAGAAAGACTAACAGGCAGACTAACAGACAGACTAACAGACTAACAGACAAACAGACTAACAGACAGACTAACAGAAAGACTAACAGGCAGACTAACAGACAGACTAACAGACAGACTAACACACTAACAGACTAACACACTAACAGACAAACAGACTAACAGACAGACTATCAGACAGACTAACAGAAAGACTAACAGGCAGACTAACATACAGACTAACAGACAGACAGACTAACAGACAGACAGACTAACAGACAGACTAACAGACTAACAGACTAACAGACTAAAAGACAGACTAACAAACAGGCTAACAGACAGACTAACAGAAAGACTAACAGAAAGACTAACAGGCAGACTAACAGACAGACTAACAGACAGACTAACACACTAACAGACTAACACACTAACAGACAAACAGACTAACAGACAGACTATCAGACAGACTAACAGAAAGACTAACAGGCAGACTAACATACAGACTAACAGACAGACAGACTAACAGACAGACTAACAGACAGACTAACAGACTAACAGACTAAAAGACAGACTAACAAACAGACTAACAGACAGACTAACAGAAAGACTAACAGAAAGACTAACAGGCAGACCAACAGACAGACTAACAGACAGACTAACAGACTAACAGACAAACAGACGAACAGACAGACTCACAGACAGACAGACTAACATACATAGTTACAGAAAATCATACTAACAGACAGACTAACCAACATACTAACAGACAGACTAACAGACAGACTAACAGACAGACATTTGGTAAAAACCTGTTTTTTTAAGGGAATGTTTACGAATCTGCTTTTCAGAAAAAAAAGTGATTTTCGATATGCCTTCGAGATAAGTTGGATTTCATTAATTGGAGAGGCTCGGCTTCGTTCAAGACTGCAAACGCGACTTGCGCAAGGAGAATTTCTTCATTGTGCGATATAAACGAATACAGAACTACCCCTAGCAAATTCACCACCACCATCACGACTATGGAAGGCTGTCTGTGCCAGATGCACCTCTCAGCCACCCTTATCGTCTATAATTAATTCCGGAGAGCACCCCATGCGGACTTCTATTATACCATTTTGACACTCGGCAGAAAATGTTTTAAGGCTTTCTTATTTAGCGGAAAACTTATTCATAGAGTCAATGAATCAGGCAGATTAGCTCAGATGGGGCCGACAAATCAAGGGTGTCACTGCACATTGGGGTGGTCCAAAAATGCATTGGAAAATTGTTTTTTTTTTCCAATTTTTATGGGGACACCTTAGAGACGAGTTCGAATCCACACAAAAATAAATCCATTTTTTTTTGTTTTGAAAAAAATAACAAGTCCCATGAAGCTTAACACGTATTTCCCATAAGAAAAAAAGACGTTTTTGTAAATCTTATTCAGAATCCTCAATATTATCTCAATCGAGTTGAAACTCAAAATTTCTCTTCACAATTAGACATAGAATACGAATAAGATATCACTTTTCAAATATCAATACCATAAGTCTGTTTTATGGGGTCCCAAAGAAACCCCATAAGTGAAAAAATTGGTTTTGCGAGTTTTTTGGCGGTAATTCAAATTTTTTTTTGCGGTTTTTTGAAAGCGAATTGTTTCTAATACATGAAATATGACTTTATACTCAAAATTAGATGTTTTCATGAATTGTTTAAACAATTTATTATTGTTTTTAGCAATTTTCTCATAGAATGTAGTTAGAAAGACGCGGTTTTTTCACAAATTTTCCATTTGTTGTCCAATTTTCAATTAGAGGAAAGTGATAGTTCATTAATGTTAAAAGAAGTGATTGTTTAAACAATTTATTATTAATGTTAATAATATTTTCTTAGAAAAATTCTACAATATTGCAGTTTAAAAAAAATTCACTTCTAGTCAAATTTTCAATTAAGATAAGTTAAATAATTAATGAAATTCAAGAAAATTAATTGTTTAAACAATTTTTTATTACTATTATTAATATTATATTTGAATAATGCTAGAAAGATGTTTTTTTTTCTGAAATTTCTGGCTTTTTGTCTAATTTTCAATCGGAGTGAAGTAATAATGAATTCAAGTTAACAAAAAAATTGTTCAAACAATTTATTATCATTGTTAATAATATTCTCTTCGTTTAATTGGTAGAATGTTGCGGTTTTTTCTGAAATTTCCAACTGTTTGTCTATTTTTCATTGGGCGTGACTTAATAATTAATTATATTTAGCAAAAATAATTGTTTAAACAAATTATTATTGTTGATTGATATAAATTTAATTTTTTTGGTTGACAATTTTCTTCAATTTCATTGGAAATTAATTTTTCTGCTGAAAATTGAACTATTCTATGTATAGTTTAAAAAATATTCGTTTTCGGTGGAAATTTAACTATTTTTTCAAAATCCGTCTTTTTTGTGTAAAAGAGTACTCTCATTTCATCTTTTTGGTTAAAAATTAATTTCTTTTTCAGTTGAAAATTTATTTTACTAACTGAAAATTATCCTACTTTATTTTTGGTAGAAAATTTATCTTTTTAGTTTGAAGTTAATGTTTTTTGAAAAAAATTAATTTTTTTTAAGCTGAAGTTTCATAATTTTACTTGAAAATTAATTTTAGCTATTTTTGTGGAAAATTTACCTTTTTTGATGAAAAAGTAATCTTTTTCATTAAAAAATTATCTGTTTGATAGGAAATTGAAATATTCTTCTTTTTGTTAAGATTTCATTTCTTTTAAACAAGAAAATATTTAGTTGCAAATTCTTTTTTTTTTGTTGAAAGAAAATTCATTAATTCGCTTCTTTTTAGTTAAAAATCAATCTTTTTAACTGAAGATATAATTATTCCATTTTCGCTTAAATATTTATATTTTGAGTTGAAAATTAACTTTGCTGAAAATGCTTTTTTTCAATGTACTTTTCTAACTGCAAATTGAAATATTACATTTTTCGTTTGTGCATTTATATTTTTTAGTTTCAAATTGAATTATATTGTTCAGGATTAATTTTTTCGGTTGAAATTTGATTGTCCTAACTGAAAATTCAATTCTTCTATTTTTGGTTAAAGAATCACTTTTTTATGAGAAGAAAAAATATTTTGTTAAAAATTCGTTCTTTTTTATTTAAACATTTATTTTTCTGACATTTTATCTATTCTAATTTTGGTGTGATTTTCTAGAAAATATTTTTTTCATGTTTTCAAAATTTGATGAAAAAAATATGAAAAAATTTTCTGGAAAACCTCACCTTTTTTATTTCTTCGCATATTTTTTTTTTACAATTTCTGATAATAGAAGAAAGGCATTATATCAACATCATGTGGGCTAAAGCATTATTGAGGACGGGAAAATATTTTTTCCCTTTTTTTTTGAAAATACATTTTTACGGTTGTGGATTCAACTATTTTATTCAAAATTCGTCTTTTTGGTTTAATTTAACTGGTAGAAAATTAATTTTTTAAACTGAAAATGTAACTATTCCATTTTTGGATAGAAATTTATCTCTTTTAGTTGAAAACTAATCTTTCTTAGTTAAAAATTTAACTATTTTGGTGGAAAATCCAGCTTTTTTGTTAAATATTGAACTATTCATTTAAGAAATAAATTATTCGGTAAAAAATTTGCTTTCTTTGTTAAAAATTGCTTTTTTAAAGTGAAAATGTGACTATTCCACTTTTGGTGGAAGTCTTTTCTTTTTTAGTTGAAAATTAACTCATTTTGTTCAAATAGAAACTTTTTTTTAAAAGTATTATTTATAGTCGAATAGTTTTTCTGTAATGAGAAGAATTTTTGACCAAAAAAAAAGTCTTTTAAAAATAGATTAATTTTCGTCCAAAATAACTAATTTTTGAACAAAATAGTTGAATTTTCCACGTAAAGATAAGTTTTCAACAAAAAATGTTATAGTTATATTTTCAGTTACAAAAATTAATTTTCAACGAAAAAAAATAATTTTCTGCCCGTTTTATTCAAACTAAAAAAATGTATTTGTAACAAAATATTTGAATCCACAGCTAAAAATATGAATTTTGAAAAAAGAAGATTAATTTTCCAACTAAAAAGACGAATTTTCAATCAAAGAAATGAATTTTTCACAAAACAATTGAAGTTTTCACCTGACACTATGAATATTCAACAAAATAATTAATTTTCTACCAAGTACTTAATTTTTTTAATAATTAGCTTAATTTTTCAACCATATAATTAAATATTCTATCAGTATAGTTGATTTTTCAATAAATTAGTTGAATTTTAAACTAAAAATGAAATAGTTACATTTTCAGTTTAAAAAATTAATTTTTAGCAAAAAAACAAATTTTTGATCAGTTAAATTGAACAACAAAACAAGAATTTTTAACCAAATAGTTAAATCTAGAGTCAAAAACATGAATCTTTGAAAAAAAAAATTATTTTCTACCGAGAAATGCGAATTTTCCAGAGTAGAGTTGAAGTTTTAAACCAACACCAAGCAGTTACATTTTCTACGATAATAATTAAGTTTTTAAACAAATGTTTTAACTTCTAATAAAAAAAAAAGTTTTCAAACAAAAATGGAATTTTCACATTTTTAGTTCAAAAAATTAATTTTCAACAACAACAAAAAACGAATTTTCGAATAGAAAGAACCAAAAACACGAATTTCCAACCAAATATTTTAATTTTTCACTAAAAGAGATAAGTTTTCGACCAGAAATGGAATAATTACATTTTCAGTTAAAAAAATTAATTTCTATCATAAGATACTGACTTTTCAACAATAACCTAATTTTTCAAATAAATAGCTTAATGTTTTGAATTTTAACAAAAGATTTGAATTTTCTACCAAAATAATTTTCAACCAAAAAGTTGAATTTCGAACTAAAAAAGATAAGATTTTAACCAAAAATAGAATAGCTAAATATTCATTTAAAAAATAATTTGAAAAAAAACTGAATTTTCGATTAGTTGAATTAAGCCAAAAAATACTCATTTTTAACGAAACAGTTGAATCTACAGATAAAAAGATGAATTTTTAAAAAAGAAAAATAATTTCCTACTCAAAAAGACGAAATTTCAATAAAATAGATGAATTTTCCTCAAAAAATTAAATTTTCCACACGAGATTATGAATTTTCAACAAAAAAGTTGATTTCCTACCAAGTAGTTAATTTTTTAAATAATTAGTTTAATTTTTAACCACGTGTTCAAATTTTCTACTAAAATAGTGGAATGTTCAGCTATGTAAGATAAGTTTTTAACGAAAAATGGAATAATTACATTTTCAGTTTAAAAAATTTATTTTTTATTAAAATAAGCAACAAATTTTTACTTAGTAGGGAATTTTTCAAATAATCGAACAGGTACATTTTCAGTTAACAAATTAATTTTCAACAAAAGAGTGAATTTTCTTTTAGTTAAATTTAACCTAAAAAGACGGTCTTTTAACAAAATAGTTGAATCCACCAAAAAGAAAATTAAAAAAAAGATTAATTTTGTACCCCAAAAAGACGAATTTTCAACCAAGCAGTTGCATTTTTTACAAAAAAAATAGTATTTACGAAGAGATAAATTTAAAAAAAAACCTATTTTTTATGAAGCAATTGAATTTTTATCCCAAAAATAAGAGTTTTCAATAGAATAGTTAAATTTCAGTCAGATATTTTAATTTTCTACAAGATTTTTGAATTTTCAAGCCAAAAAGACGATTTTTCTACAAAATAGATGAATTTTCGAAAAAAATAGTTTAATTTTCCATCCGATACCAAATAGTTGAATTTTCTACCAAAATAGTTGAATTTCTAACCAAATAGTTACATTTTCAACTAAAAAAAAAAGTTTTCAACAAAAATTGGAATAATTACATTTTCAGCTTGAAAAATTAATTTTCTACCAAGTAGTTAATTTTTTAAATAATTAGTTTAATTTTTTACTAAGTAATTAAATTTTGTACTAAAATAGTGAAATAGTCAGCTAAGAAAGATAATTTTTTATCCAAAAATGGAATAGTTGAATTCTCAGTTAAAAAAATTTATTTTTAATTGAAAAAAAAAACAACAAATTTTTACCAAGTAAGGAATTTTTCAAATAAATAGTGAAATTTTTAACAAAATAGTTGACTTTTTTGCTAACATAGTTGATTTTTCATCTAAGGAAGATAAGTTTTCATACAAATATGAAAAAAAAAATTTATAATAAAAAAGTTAATTTTCAGCCATATAGATTACTTTTCTACCAAATTCTTGAATTTTCAAGCCAAAAAGACGAATTTTCTACAGAGCCTGCACTACTTGATATTTCAGCAAAAAAATATTTTAATTTAAAATAAAAAGCAGTTAAATTCAACCGGAGAAGATGAATTTTTCATCAAGGAAATTAGTTTTCTACCAAAAAAGATCAATTTTGAACAAAATCCATAAATTTTCAACCAAATGGTTGAATTTTTCAAATAGAATAATTCAATTATTTTCAATTATTTTCAATTATTTTCAATTATTTTCAATTATTTTCAATTATTTTCAATTATTTTCAATTATTTTCAATTATTTGCAATTATTCTCAATTATTTTCCATTATTTTCAATTATTTTCCATTACCAGTGACAATAACCTGTTTATTTTATCAACAATTTTACAAACAAATTCATGTTTTGACATTCAAAATGCTCTTCCTCTCAAATCAAAATTTTCCAAGATTCCAACAAAATTCAAGGAACACAAGGATCGCAAAAATTACGGATTGGCAGAGAAAAGAGGGTTAGTTTTAAAAATCATTCTCTCATTGAAAATTTGGGTCTGAAATCAAAATTTTGCAACGTTTTCCAAAAAAACTTTTTTCGATAAAAAAATTTAAATAATTATGACAATAATAATTAAAAAAAATTAACTAATCGATTTAGAGAACCAATAATGTATATTCAGAATGTTATAAACCAGATGTCTGGCACAAAATCACCTTATCTACTTAAGCTAGTGCTCTCTTAGACCAATCTCCTCCTAATTAATTCTGCAATAATTAGTAATTATGGACTCGATATTGTATAATAGCAGAAGCGACCGTTCTGAATTGATATTAGAATTTCACAATTATTTATTAATTTATTTTATTACTCATTATTTATATTTACATACTATATTATTATTATAAATTTATAAATTTTTGAATTTGCACATTTTATTCGATGCTTTTTTATATTTTTCTTTACATTTTTCATCCACCACCAGATTAAATCAGTTTGAGGTATTGAAGCGAAATGCAGTATTCTAGAATTTCAGGTGAAAAAGAACTCTTAACCCAGTAAGCAATTTTTGGTCACGAATTAATCTCATGTTCCAGACAAGTGAAATATAGAATTGTGAATAAAAAATTTCGATAAAACATTATAAAAAATCCAGCAAAATTTTAGGTAAAGAAAATTCTTAATAATGAACTTTTCAATTTATAAAATTTATTTATTCATCCAAATTATTTATTACCACATTGAATGTTTAAAAAAATACATAAATTTCCAACTGAAAAAGATACATTTTCAGCCAAATATTTTAATCTCCTAATAAAAAATATCAATGTTTCACAAAAAGTTAAATAGTTAAATTTTCAGTTCAAAAATAAATATTTAGCTGAAAAACAATTACTTTTCAATAAAATAGTTAAATTTTCAAACAAAGTGATTTCAATAAAAATCCAGTTGAACTCAACCAAAAAGACGAATTTTCAACAGAACCTTTTAACTTTTCAAACAAAAAGGATACTTTTCAGAAAAAAAAAAATTTCGAAGAAAAATGTTAATTCTCAACCGAATCCTTGAATTTTTGAATAAACTAGTTGAATTTTTAACCAGGAAAGACGAAAAAAAAATTTCAACCGAGAAGATTAATTTTCTAGACAGTACATTAATTTTTAACCAAATAATTGAATTTTTAACCAAATATATACATTTTCAATCGAGAAGATTAATTTTCTACCAAAAAAGACGAATTTAAGAATAATATATGGATTTTTAACCAAGCAGTTGAATTTTTGAATAAAAAATATAAATTCTTAACCAAAATGAAGCACTTGCATTTTCATTGTGAAAAAATAAATTTTTCACAAAAATATCGAATATTAAGCAAAATAGTCCAATTTCTAATGAAAGAGATGAATTTTCAATTAAAATGAAAAATCTTCAACTGAAATACTTGAATTTTCAATTGAAAAAGAAATAATTTTCTATAAAAAAACAAACAAAACAAACAAACAAAAAATGTCTTTTTAACAAATTTCTTAAATTTCCTACAAATTATATTAATTTTTCACCATAAATTTGAATTTTCAACCAGAATCAACCAATATTCAACTGTTTTGTTCAAAATTTAACAATTTCCTAGAAAATTTACTTTTTGTTCAAAATTTGTATTTTTCTGTTGATAAGTCTACTGAAATCTTTTTGGAAGAAAATTCAACTCTTTTTTTGAAAATTTGTCTTTTTGATTTATAAATTAACCTGTTTTAGTAGAATTTCAATTTTTTTTGGATTTAAAAGTGCAACTGTTTGGTGGAAAATTCAACAATTTTGTTGAAAAGTCCAACTTTATGATTGAAAATTCTGCTGTTTTGTAGAAAATTCAACTATTTGGTAGAAAATTCAACAATTTTGTTAAAAAGTCATCCTTTTTGGGTAAAAATTCGTCTTTTTGGATTTAAAATTCAATTTATTTGTAGAAACTTATTTCTTGGTTAAAAATTCATATTTTGATCGTGAAAAGTCAACTCGAATCTTTCTTAACAGAAAATTCAACTATTTTTTTTAATCCATGTTTTTGATTTATGAATTCATCCGCTTTGGTAGAAATTTCTTTTTTTTTTAGGAAAATGCAACTTTTGGTTAAAAATTATTCTTCTTCGCTTGAGTATTCACGTATTTTATTTGAAAAATTTCGTTGAATCACTTTGTTAAGAAATCATTTTTTTTAAGAGTTACATTTTTAGTTGAAAATTCACCTCTTTGGTTGAAAGTTTTTTTAAAACTTTTTAATTGAAAATTAATTTTTTTAATTTGAAAATTCAACTACTTGGAATACTAAACTACATTTTTAAAAATTTTATTTTTTTTGATTGAAGGCTTTTGCCATTGGTTAAAAATTTATCTTTTTAGTGGAAAATTCATTTTTATTTCTTAATTAATTTTTTAATTGAAGATGTAACTTTTTCATTCTTTTAAGATTGATCTTTTTTATTTGAAAATTCTCCTTATTTGGTAAAAAAAAATCATTTTCCGGGTTCAAAATTTCATTTTTGTTAGGTAAAAATGCATCAGTTTTGTGGAAAAATAATTTCTTGCTGAAGTCATATTTGTTGTTTGCCAATTCAATTTTTGTAGAGAAAATTCGTCATTTGGCTTGAAGGTTGAACAATTATGTAAAATTTTCTTTCTTTAGTGAAAATACTTTATTTGTTGAAAATTCGTCTTTTCAGTGTTAAAACAATTTTTTTGTATAAATTTTATGTTTTTGATTGAAATATAAACTATAATACCAAAGAGATGAATTTTTAACTGAAAATAATAAATCTTCAACGAAAAAGTGATTTCTCATCAAAGTCGTTTGACCAAAATTTTAAAAGAAAATAGTTGAATCCTCAAGTAAACAAGATTAATTTTCAAAAAAACCGTTGCATTTTTATCCAAGAAAGATGAAATTTCTACTAAAACAGATGAATTTTCAAATTAAGGAACCCAATTTTCAAATAAATAGTTGAATTTTCATCCAAAAAAGATTTCAGTTGATTTTTCAACACCAAAATATTAATTTAAAAAAAAGTAAATTTTCCATGAAATAATTAAATTTTCAAGCAAAAAGAATGAATTTTTAAGAAAATTGTTAAATTTACAAACAAATAATACATTTTATAGCTTAAAACATAATCTTCATGAAGAATTTGCAAGAAAAAAAATATAAATATAAATTCAAGGCAAACAAATTCAACTATTTTATTAAAAATTCGTCTTTTTGGGTTAAAAACTCATCTCTTTTCGTATAATATTAACTTTTTTGTTTAAAAATAATATGTTGTTGTTGGTAAGTCAACTGCAATATTTTTCATATGAAAAATATTTTTTCTGAAAATTTGTCTTTTTAATTTGAAAGTTCATCTTTTTCAGTAGAAATATTGCATCTTTGTTGGACAAAAATGCAACTGTTTTGTTGAAAATTCAACTATTTCCTAGAAAATTTAC
>CAKNXH010060124.1:2554-37320 GCA_932178445.1 Andricus quercusramuli
CCGAAAAATGATTTTCTGATTATTTCAGTTAGAAAAATTGGATGCTTTCTCAGTTTAGAGAATATTTCTTTCAGGAAAATAAGTTTCTGGTCAATAAAATCTTACCACAGTAGTGATAAGAATAACAAATAAAACTGATGAGAGAATAATGTTTGATAAGAAATAAAAGTTTTTTAGCATATAGTATTCTCGTATGTTTCACATTTTTCTAGTGAAGAACAATATTTTATATTTTCGGGAATACCAGTAATAATAATACTGCAATTATTGAGAGCATTATTGAATACATTTTTCTTCAAAACTTGCTTTCCTACACGACAACTTTGTTGGGTCTAGATATATTTGAAAAGAAATATTTTTAAACAATGGGGGTTTTTATTTTACTTTACATATAGTGAAAGATAGGCCAAAAAATTATTTAACATTATTAACAAACACATAATTTTTTATATCATTCTCCACAATATTTGTAAATGGTCTTTAAATTTTCATGTTTAGCTTCAGATTTTCATCTAAATGCGAAGCGTAGAAATCGCTTCATTTTTCCCAAATTACGGATGAGGTGATCAAATTTCATTCTTTACATTGATTTATTGATTATCAATATCTGATAAGAAGGCCGAGGACTTGTCTTTCTACGCTTCTGATTCATGAGATAACGACCATAGCATATACATGATATACTCTAATTAAGTACCAGAATCATCATTAATGAGACTGTGAATCAATTTCTTCATTAATGTGTTAATCAGTTTTTATATACGTGAACAAAATGAGAATTATCTATACCCTGGTTTTATCATTGGCAGCTATTCTCAACTCTATTGGTAAACATTATACTATAACATATCTTAACTTGAACAAATATTTTTAGGCTTTCCGCAAATTGAAATTTGTCCGACGTAATCTGAATTCTATCCTAATTGCTATTTTTTAAATACAATTTAAATTGGTCCAGAATGGGCAATCTTCTCTCAACATCCTCAGCCTTGCTTCGGAATTGAGGCGCCATCAGTGACCTCAACTTTGGCACGTAGAGGCACAGTGTTTGCACTAGTTATGCGTAAGAGGAACACGGTGCGACTTATTATTGCCATGATAACGGGTTGTCATTTCGTGTCCCTTTTAGGCGCCTTAGCGCAAGCGCAGTACATCTACATGCCAGAGTTGAAATCACCGGGCGCCATAAGCGAAATAATGATATCTCTTATTTTAGCACTCGGCGCCATGACATACCAACGTGCCTTTGAAATATCATTTGAATGTAAAGAATGTAATTCTTTACTTCCTCTTGCAGATTCATCTTCAGCATTCGATTGTTTACCCAATGGCGAACCTGTTCCTGGCGTTCCTCGTAGCGGACCTTCTCATTATTCTGATCAACCTGGTTCTTCTGACATGTCTCTCTCGCCTGCCAGACCTTCTTGTCCAGACAGGCGGTCTCCTCCTGCCGAGCCACCACTTCGCGTCAGGTCCAGATCTCCTGCCAGGTGCAGTGGTCCACCTACCAGGCTTCCTTCTTCTGACACACTTGGATATGAACTTGAAGAACTTGAATTTATTCGGCTGACTTCTTATAAGAATCGTAACCGGCCATTTGAACTTCGAAGATACACCTTTCCTGCTGATAAACGAATTTTATTAGCCACAGGATATAATAAATTTGTGCCAATTTCGAACCAAGAACAAATTGTCGTATCAACATTTGATGGCGACGTCTTTGCAATATTGGAGACTAGTAAAATTCTTGCTGGATTTTATCGTGCCCACGGCAGAAGGCGGGTGAAAATAAACATGGAAAGCGGTACGGTTACCAAAATGACCCGGGATGAAATCACGGAAGTTCCAGTAGGATCCCGCCACCCTATATATTTGTATTTTAGAATAGAACATGTGAACCCTTGTGTAAACCACAATCCTCCACACCATTGACTCAATAAACAAATGTGAAGATAACGCATAATATTGTTTGTTATTCGAAGTCGGCTCAAAATGTTACAAGCACCTTACCTTACTTTACAATTGATAATAAAAAGTTAATGTATTTTGTTCCTCAGGGCTCTTATTTTTCGTCCATGTCCCATCCAGTTTTTTTTGTTTGTTTTCGTTCGATTGCGAAAATGTTTTCGAAATAGATTTATAACAGGTTCATAGAGATTCAACTATAATCCTATATAATAAATCTCTTGCAGAGAAAATCTCAAAATCTCTCAAACTATCTCGAGAACCTTTCATGCTGATCCCCTCCAATGTATTTGCACTCTGCAAGAAATATAAACAGTTTTGCCAAGCATTACACTGTAACGGGGAGACGCGCTTTTTCCTAATTGCGAATGACTTTCGGTTGTTACAGAGTTTCGAAAAAAACTCACTTCAAACTGTCTTCCGGTTACACGGTCAAGACAATTCTCACTAACATCCAGTAGAATCCCATCGATATTTTACAACAGCTGATTTGTTGGCAGCGGTGGGATTGTCACTTCTTTTTAAATTCGGTGTTGTATTTTGGTCTTGGAATATTAATGGTGAGGGAAAATGAAATATATATGTCGTAATGAAATCAGGATGACCACAGGATAGGAAAATCCTGAAAATCAGGGACAATCAGGGATATTGAAAACAAAATGCGAAAGTCCGGGATCTTCTGTAAGAACAATTTTAAGTAACTCTCCAGCATAATCAGGGCTGCCAAACCGTCACTTTTAGTTACTTTTTCCCCCTCAAATCACTTTTTGGCCACTTTTTAAAGCTAAACATTTCTCAATTATAAACTTGTTTTATATTCTAACTAAATCAAGTTCAATAAGCTGAAAAAAGTATTCACGGATCGAAACGATTGTAAGACGGTTTTAAAGAATTTGCTGAAATTTCGAAATATATGGAACATCTTCTTAATGAAATCCACAGTGGGCATAAGTGACACTCGAAAACAATTTTAAAAATCGAAAACAGAGCTATGTTGAAAAGTAGCGCATGAGGACCCTTATCATGCAGAGAGGCAATAAAGTATCATTTTTCTGAAAAAAAATAAAGATGAACTGCTTTAGACACTCAAGTTCATCCTTCTTCAAGCAAATCATTTTCACAAAGTTTGCTAAATAATTGCAATTTTCTATGGAAAATTTGACAAATTAACAATCACAACAAATTTTGAAGAAGAAAGAACTCTTTTGTAGAGTATCAATCCTTATTCATACCATATTAATTCTTTATAATGTTATGATTGTAAAAAATTCTTATTTTTTTAACTGTATTTGAGAAATTGGAAGGAAATATTATAAGAATGTAAACAGACCAGATCACGTTATACATAGTCAATAGTTTGTTATTAGGACAACCGCAGGATTTTACCGGAAGCCGGTGCTAATCTGAAAAATCACACCCGGTACCAGCGAAATCGCGGCAAATTTTCAGCTGTAACCACGTCTCACGACCGTACTTTTGTTCATATGGATAACCTTTCAGGACCCAAAATCGAGGGATCTGAGCTCGTCCTTCGTCCATGGAACTACTCCAAATGAATAGAGTACTACTGGGGCGGCATGTATGTTCGTTGGAGATACTTTGTTTTCCGCCGACAGTTCGGAAGACCATATCTGTCGGATGAGACGTTTGTATCTACATCGGTGAGTATCCTTTATAGATGTCACGTCCTGAATGCGGCTCTGCGGCGCGCCCAGGTATATATAGGTCTCTTCAACGCAAAGGTGTTATATAGTGCTTCTGTCAACGAGCTCAGGATCTTCGGGGATGCCATGAAGTTTTCCTTTCTTCAAATTAAACTTGGCCCATTTTTCTAGTCCGAACTCCATTCCAATCTCTTGAGTGTACTCCTTGACCATTTTTAGAGCTAGATGTAGTTTCTCTTGATTTCTTGCATAGATCTTAAGATCATCCATGCAAAGTACATCAGTGACCTCATGCTTTCGGTTTCCTGGTTTGCCGCAGAGGTACCCTTCGGAATGACAAAGTGCGACAGATGGTAGCAATAATGTGAGGCAAAAGAGGAAAGTGTTCATGGTGTCGCCCTGAATCACAGCTCTCTTTAAGGTGATACTTTTCGTGATCACACGACGTTTTCCAGATGAGATAGTAAATCTGGTTTTCCAAAGCGGCATTAATCTCTCTATGCACCTCACGATGTGTGGATGGACCTTTAAGCTTTTCAACAGACAGACGATAAGTTTATGAGAGGTTGAATCGAAAGCTTTCCGGTAATCAATTCAGGGCATCGATAAAAATCGCTGGTAGGATGGTGCGTTTTCACAGACACATCTATCGATGAGCAAGTTCCCCCGACATCCTGCTACGCCTTTCTTTGAGCCACGTTGTTCACACATATCTCGCCACACAGGTCGAATTGTCCGAATAATCCTATCATTTAGGATAGCTGTGAAGATCTAATACAGTATGTTCAGACAGGTTATCGGCCTGTAATTCTTGGCCGCTCCGGAATAAGCTCTTCCGACTTTAGATATGAGATGAAAATTCGGGCCAGGTGCTGGTGGATTGAAGGAAACTTCATCCACCAGAAGACCTTGATACTTTCTGGTCCCGCAGCGGAATAGTAAGTTGTTTATGCATCTTGATACGTTTTTCACCTCCTCGGTAGTGATAGGAGGACATTCCTCCTCAGGTGTTATAAGGGAATTGCACAGCTCCATGAACCTATTTATGTTCTTTGAGCTTTCTTCAAGTGGATTTTGAACTTCGTAGACTTCTTTTCAAAATGCTCCGACGTGCTTTGGCTGGGGCGGATGGTCGACAGTAACTGGAGAGTCGATGAAGAGTTTAGATGGATCAAATAAACACTGTTGATTTTCACTGATCCACCTCTCTCTCCGCTCTAGACTTCTCCTAGCGTAAAATGGTACTTATATTCTGTCAACAATATGCTGTCTGATGGTCAGTAGCTTTGACTTGTTGATTGTGTGATGACGGATCCGCAGTTCGCGCGCGAACTGTCGAACCTTGGCATCTGTGTGCTGAAATAATGTATTCGTCTTTTGGTCTCATGGTCAAGCGTTGGTTTTGTTTTACGGTTTGCATCTGCCAAAGCTCTTGATGCATCGTACACACCACAATTGATATTCCAGAGGTCGAATTTTCCGGAACAATCTCCACGAAGCTCGTCACCTAGTTCAGCCAGATCTTTGGGCTTGGTAGATACCTGAATATTAATGTTTCTCCGGATCCTGCAGCATCGTAGGCAATATTGACAAATGACTTAAGGCTTCAAGATCAGTGAAGATTCTCCCATTCAGGGAAAATAGTTATTCAAAAAAAAAATTGTTGAACCACGGCTGTGATGTTTCGCCTCATCCTCTATATTCGCCTGACTCAGCACCCTCTGATTTCCATTTATTCCGATCCTTCGAAAATACCCAGGCACAACAAATTATTCAATCTTATTAACAAACAAATTACTTTTCCCATTATTGTCCAAAATATTTTTAAATCGTTAGAAATATTTCGGTTTAGATTCATATTCTTATCGCAGTGCGACTCGAAGAAATTGCTTCATTTTCCCCGAATGATGGTTGAGATAACCGAATTTTATTCTTCATACTGATTTATGAAATATCAACATCTGTCAAAAACGAGGTCAACGACTGCAAAATGTACGTGATAAGGACTCTAGATAATGTATGACATACTCTAATGAAGCACCGGAATAATCATTTGTAACACAAAGAGTCAAATTTTTCATTATTGCATTCATCAGTTTCTATAGAAGGGAAAAAAATGAGAATTCGCTATACTCTGATTCTACCTTTGACAGTTATTCTTAACTCTATTGGTAAATATGATACATCTTGATTATATTATATCATATTATTATATATATTATATTATATTATTCTAATTCCTATTTTTTCCAAACACTATTTGAGTTGGTTCGAAATGAGTTACCTTTTCTCATTCTCCTCAGCCTTGCTCCGAAATTGAGACGCCATATGCGGAATAATGATATATCTCATTCTAGCACTCGGAGTCATGGCATACCAACGTGCCTTTAAAATATAATATCAATGTGAAAAGTGTAATTCTCTGTTTCTTCTTGCAGATTTGAGTTCACACTTTGAGTGTTTACCTAACGGAGAGCCTATTCCTGGTATTCCCCGTTCCAAGCCTTCTGATTTTTCGGACCGAACCGATTCTCCTGACAGGTCTCTTTCGCCTGCCAGACCTTCTTCTTCAGACAGGCGGTCTCCTCCTGCCCAGTCATCACTTCGCGTGAGGTCTAGATCTCCTGCCAGGTGCAGTGTTCTACCTACCAGACTTCCTTCTTCTGATGGATCTGGATATGAACTTGAAGCACTGGAATTTATTCAGCTAACTCCGGAAAGGAATCCGTACCGGCTATTCAAATTTCGAAGATACACTTTTCCTGCTGATAAACGAATTACATTAACCGTAGGAAAGAATAAATTTGTGCCAATTTCAAACCAAGAACAAATCGTTTTATCAACATTTGATGGCGACGTCTTTGCAATATTGGAGACTAGTAACAATCTCGCTGGACTTTATGGTACTGACGGCAGAAGACGGGTGAAAATAAACATGGAAAGCGGCATGGTTACCAAAATGACCCGAAATGAAGTTTTAGAAACTCCTGTAGGATACAATCGCCCGATCAGATTGTATTATATGATAAAACATGTAAACCCTTGTGTAAACCACAATCCTCCACACCATTAGCTCAGTCAGAACAAATGCGAAGCTGAAATATGATATCGTATATTCGACAAGAACGCTGTGACTACAAATGATAATAAAAAGTCAATGTATTTTGTTCCTCGAGGCTTCTATCTTTTGGCCATGTCCCATCCCTTCTTTTTTGGTTCCTTTTCGTTCTCTTTAGAAAATATTGTTGGCAGAAACTTATAACAGGTTCATAATGGTTCAAATATAATCCTATGTCATCAATCTTCACCAGAGAAAATCTCCAAATTTCTAATGCTAATCCCCTTCAAACATGATTCTCATTGGTCGTGATGTCGCGATGGCCAGTGTTTGCAAACGTCCATTGTGAAAGGGAGGCGAATATATATTTTGATTCAAAATGGAAAATTGATTTAAGTTACAAATTATGTAATTTCAAGAAATGTTAAAATTAGGCTTTTTCAAGTTCTACAAGGTCTCTTCTATTTAAAAAGAAACACGAATACAGTAAGAAGATATATCCAATTCTGATACTTTTCGAAAAAGATAATAATGAGGATTCCGTAGGATTTCAAAGATCTTCAAATATTTCAAGGTATTACCAAAGGTTTTAAAGAATTTTCAAGGCTTCAAGATATGAAAAAAATGTTCAGGATGTTTAAAAATTTGAAAGGAATTTGAAAAGATGCTAAAAAATTGGAAATATCTTCAGGTATTATCAAAGTTTTTGATTTTATTACTTTATTATTACTTCATTTATTTTATTACATTACTTCTGTTTCTTTCTTTTTTCTGGCCTCCCCATTTTCCGGGTTTCCTGTGTTCCTACTTTCCATTTTTTCATGCGTTACACTGTTCTGGTGATCCAGTGCTCCTTTTTTCTATGTTGGAGCGTTTCTTTTTTCCATTCTTCTTGTGTTCAATTTTTCCTGTATTTCTGATTTTCTTCTCTCTTGTTTTTATTTTTCCTATGTTCCTGCTTTCGGTTTTCCTGTATTCCTGCTTTCCTCTTTTCCTTTTTTACTGCGTCTCCTTTTCCCCTGGGTGCCTTTTTGCTTTGTGCATGCGTTTCTCCTTTTCTGTGCTTCTACATTCTTTTTTTCATGAGGACATAACGCATCCTTGTTTAATGCCTCGCATGATAACGAACATGATCTTCCTGGCATCAATCCACTTTTGACTTCCCATATATTTTCTTCTGTTATTTTCATTACCCTGTGGATGAGTATTTTTTAATATATTTTATTTACGGTGCTTAATGAGCTGATACCTCTGTAATTACTGCAGTTGCTTTTATCTCCCTTTCTTTTGTATATTGGCACAATAATCGCTCTTCTCCAATCGCCTGGGACTTCTCCCGTCTCGATACATAAGTTTATCAATTCGCACAACCTGTGAGGTATGTATTCGCCACCGTAATTTTCTACACCAGCAGCCTCACCGTTTCTTAAGTTCCTAATTATTTCTCTAACTTCAGTGACATAGACTTTCTCAATTGGGTTTTCTGATGCATCATGTTCTATGGCGCAGTTCTGATTTTACCTTCACTTTCATTGACTAGTCATTCAACTTTCTCATTTTTGTGTCTGTAATCATTTTTGAGCCTATTTCTTTCCTCATCGTTAACACCTGTGATGTTCAAAGTTCTCTTGTGCGCTTCCCTCTTTTCTTGTCGGGCTGTCTCAATTTCATCATTCCACAATGCATCACCAGACTCTCTTCCTACAACCGCCTTACCATACACTGCAGTTGCAGTTTTAACAATGATATATTGTAGCATGGTCCATGCGCCCTCTAAACCTTTATTGCTTATAAGCGCTTCCCCAGTTACCCTATCTATGCGTTCGTTCAACTTATTCTAAAAATCTATTCGCACTTCCGGCTCATGTGAACATTCAATTTTGATTCGCGTTTGTTTCGTTTGTTTGGTTATCTTCCTTCTCTATCCCCGCTCTATTTTTATTTTGGATACTAAAGGTAACTGTCAGTATTGCATCCAGAGCCCCTCATGACTCTTGTATCTTTAACTTTTTCTCTTGTTCTTTCGTCCGCAACAACAACGTCAATCATATTGTGGCTATTTCCTTTACGCCAGGTGTACATGTGGATCATTTTATGTCTAGACCAAGTATTCATAATGAATAGGCCCTTTTCCAAGCATTAGCCAACTAATTTTTCCCCGTTATAATTCTATCTTGTTGGATCCGCAAACTTACCTAGCCCCGTTTCTGTATCTGTATCCTGACGTTGGACGCCGACCCATCCCTTCATGTCTCCTAGCAGAATGGTTCTTTCACCATGATCGCAAGTACTTATTGTATCATTAAAAGTGTCCCAGAAGGCGTCTTAGACTTCTCTCAGGTCACTATAAACTGGGGCGAAGCACGTTGTGATGGATGATTTTCTGATTCCTACCTTTATTCTAAACCACAGCAGTCTTACTCACAGCCTGTCTTATCTTTTTTTTATTTTTGAGGTCGTCGTCTTTAATGTCGCTATCTTCAGCATCTTCGTGGAGATCAACATCTCAACTCTGATCTTCCTCTGTTTTGAATTCAACTCCTATACTTTCGCACAATCCCATGCAATGTTTGGCAAATGAATCCAGCTCATTTCTTGCTTTGTCCTCGTCTACTTTTGCAAGACTGCAAAGACTACAAGAATCCATAATCGCTTTTCGCCATTTTCCTGAAAGTAAACCTGATCCTTACTGAACGGAAAATTTTAAATATTGCCCTGTAAACCCTCTGGCTGAATTGGATGTAGCCTTATCATTTCTCGTATTGTTTCATCAGAGATATTTTTGGGAACAATAAAAGGATCTGGATTCGGTTTGACAATAATTTGATTTTCCTCAGTTGGATACTCATTTTCTTCAGCATTAATTATTATTTTTTTGCCTTTCTGAAGAACATTTACTTTTACTGTGCTTCCCACATTAGAGTCTTTTTCTTTCGAAGAATTGGAACAAGATGGTAAGAAACTTGCTTCTTCAGGATCTTTAGTTTGACCAGTGGTGACTAAAAGAACATTTTTCACACTTTCTTCCATTCCTGTGGGAGCAGATGCAGTTTCTTGTGGATACGGAAAAGATACATCCGTTTCTTTTACTATATCTATTTGCAATAGTTCTTCTTTGAAATTGAGCTTCATTTGCTTCGGATCATTTCCGTCCCGTTCGAGGTCCTTCAATTTAGCTTTTTTACGCACATCGGCTCCAGAAAGTTTTTTACGTTTAGTGGAATCCATTATAAGCTATAAAAAAGGGAAAAAGCAATTATACCTACAGAAAAAAATATTTTTTAATGAAAATTGTGGAAGTAATGAGCATCTGATGAATATAATTCATATGAAAAGTGTTATCAGTTCAAAATTGTAGATTTTTTCTTTTTATTCCTTTCAGCAGAAAATCGTTTGTATGATTTAAAATATTCCTCAATAAATTGCTTTTTAAGGAAGGAGTTTTGAAAACTAAGAATGTTTTTTATGATAAAACAATTTTTTACATTATTTTTGAATAACTTGAAGCTACTTAAAGAAGTTTTACAAAAATTGTTGTTATTGCTAGAAAGTGGCAGTATATTCGTGAATTATAAATATCTTCCGAAATATTGATCATTTTTCAATGTGCTTAGGCTGATTTTAATGGTAAATTTCTATGGAATTTTTCCACTTATGAAGAAAATTCTCAACATTTATTCTTGTTTTTGCCTAATGTGGAACATTAAGGGGAGAGTGGGTCTAAAATTTCAAAAATAATCCTTACGCTTTAATACAAAATTCCTGGGAATATTTTTTAATTTCCAACAATATTTCAAATTCTCAAAAATCTTTTGAAATGTATTGCAATTTATTGAAGCTCTCAGAAATTCCTTGCAATTTTCAAAAATACTCAACAATCTTTTAAATTTTTTGAAATCCCTTCAAATTATTTGAATTACCGAGAATTTCGTTGATTTTTTTCAAATATCCTAAAATCTTTTACATTCTTTAAAATCTTTGATGATACTTTGAAATATCTAAAAATCTATGAAACTCTACGAAATCCCTGATTCATTGTGAAAACATTCTTTAAAATCTATTGAAATGTTATAAAATTTCTTGAAATTACATAAAACTTGATATTGCTGAATGCTGAATATCATTAAAATACTCGGATATTCCAACCAATATCTTCCGATATTGGTTGGAATTATATCTTAATTAAGCAATTGCAAAATGTCTTAAAGAGAAAGTATTACCCAAAAGAGATTCTCTACAGATATTAGGAATTTCAAATTCAGAAACAAATTTCAAAAATCTTGAAAATATATGGTTGATTATTATTTTTTTCGATAATTATTTTCTGATTATTTTAGTTAGAAGAAATAGGATGCTCTCTCAGTTTTAGAGAATATTTCTTTGAGGAAGATAAGTTTCTGGTGAATAAAATCTCATCATAGTAGCGATAAGGATAACAAATAAAACCGATAAGAGAATAATGTTTGATAAGAAATAAAAGTTTTTTAGTAGATAATATTGTTATACGCTTCATATTTTTCTCGTGAAAGATAATATAATAATTTATATATACAATATATATAATAAAATAATGTTTTACTTTTGAAATATTGATATCTAATGGAGACAAGGCCGAGGCCTTGTCTTCCTAGTTGTTTGAGCATTTGATCAGTCACTTAATTTCTAGTGGAGTGTATTGGGGTTCAAATAAAAACAGGCAAGTTCTATTTGCAAAGGAAAGAGCTTATTCTTTGGCATAAAAAACCTCCACTTGAAGAGTGGAGGAAAAAGCCGAGAATCAACTAGTTTTCACAATGTAAATCAGAAATTACAGACCTTATAAGAGAATGTACAACTATAAGGATGGCCACCAGTCCGTCACACTTTAATCCATACAATTGGCAAAACAGCCAGAATCCAACACAGAAACTTCTTCATACCCAATCCAGCACGAGACTCGTTCACACTGAATCCAAACACGATATTTGTGCACACTGAATCCAAAACACGATAGTCGTTCACACTGAATCCCAAACACGACACTCGTTCACACTGACAAATGGAACCTCTCATCACGAAGGCTTAACTTGAACTGACTGAACCCTTTAAGAAAAATGATAATCATAAAAGTCAAAACAAATTCCTTAATCCATTGCATATAATGTCGTGCGAAAAGGTTCCATTCTACCTGCTCGGCGCTGACCTTCCAGCTACGCGCAGAGCTTACAGTTTTATTTTCAGGTGTAGCCCCTTTTCCGGAAATGAATCAATTAACAAAAGAAAAAGAAACTAAGTCTAACGCTCTACAATTTCAGATGACAGTAAAAAGCAGCCAAACACTAGTCTTATTATTCACGAGATAACGACCATAGCATGAACGTGATATACTCGAACGAAGTACCAGAATAATCATTAGTAAGACTGTGAATCAAATTCTTCATTAATGTGTTAATCAGTTTTTATACACGTGACCAAAATGAGAATTCTGTATGCTCTGGTTTTGTCTCTGGCAGTTATTCTTCACTTTATAGGTAAATATAATACTATAGCATATCTCAATATTGGAAAAATATTGTGAGGTCTTCCGCAAATTGAAATTTCTTCGACGTAATCTGCATTCTATTCTAATTGCTATTTTTTTCCAAGCACTATCTAAATTTTTCCGGAATGAGCAATCTTCTCTCAATATCCTCAGCCTTGCTTCGGAATTGAGGCGCCATCAGCGACCCCAACTTTCGCATGTAGAGGCACAGCGCTTGCGTTAGTTATGCGCGAGAGGAATACGGTGGGTCTAATTATTCCCATGGTAACGGGTTGTCATGTCGTGTCCCTTTAAAGGTATTCGTACATGAAAATCCGTTGCAGTACGCTGGAGACGCCTCACGGACGTGCCGTGCACACACGAACACGTAACGCCAACCAATCGCGTGCAACCTGTCGTGCTGCTGCGGTCTGAGCGGTAACGTAAAGAAGTTTGTCGCTACTTACATTAGTTCGTAACGCACTCGAGTAAGTGCTGCCACGGCCCGATCTCTAGACCGCAGCAGCACGGCAGGTTGCAGGCAATTGGTTGGCGTTATGAGTTCGTGCGCGGACGGCACGTCCGTCAGACGTCTCCAGCGCACTGCAACGGATTTTCTTGTGCGAACACCTTTAGGGATCTAAGCGCAAGCGCAGTACGTCTTCATGTCAAAGTTGGAATCACTAGGCGTCATACGCGCAATAATGACATATCTCCTTTTAGCACTCCGCGCCATGACATACCAACGTGCCTTCAAAATATAATATCAATGTAGAAAATGTAATTCTGTGCTTCTTTTTGCAGGTTTAAGTTCAACGTTCGATTGTTTACCCAATGGCGAACCTATTCCTGGCGTTCCTCGTAGCGGACCTTCTCATTGTTCTGATCAACCTGGTTCTTCTGACATGTTTCTTTCGCCTGCCAGACCTTCTTCTTCAGACAGGCGGCCTCCTCCTGCCGAGCCACCACTTCGCGTCAGGTCCAGATCTCCTGCCAGATGCAGTGGTCCACCTACCAGGCTTCCTTCTTCTGATACACTTGGATATGAACTTGAAGAACTTGAATTTATTCGGCTGACTTCCTATAAGAATCGTCACCGGCCATTTGAATTTCGAAGATACACTTTTCCTACTGATAAACGGATTACATTAACCGTAGGAAAGAATAAATTTGTGCCAATTTCAAACCAAGAACAAATTGTGTTATCAACATTTGATGGCGATATCTTTGCAATATTGGAGACTAGTACAAATCTTGCTGGACTATATGGTTGTGAAGGCAGAAGACGGGTGAAAATAAACATGGTAAGCGGCACGCTTACCAAAATGACCCGAGATGAAATCACGGATGTTCCAGTAGGATCCCAAAACCCTATATACATGCATTTTAAAATAGAACATCAGAACCCTCGTGTAAACCACAATCCTCCACACCATTAACTCAATGAACAAATGTGAAGATAACACATAATATTGCTTGTTATTCCAAGTCGGCTTAGAATGTTTTAAGCACCTTACCTTACTTTACAAATAATTATAAAACGTCAATGTATCTTGTTCCTTAAGGCTCCTATTTTTCATCAATGCCCCATCCAGTCTTTTTACATTGTCATTTCAATGAGAAGGTATTAGTTTTATGTAAAATTTGACATTGTCGGTTTTCATTATATCTCCACGTTTTGAGACCTCCTGAGTCAGAAAAAACTATTTTTACGAAGATGTCTGTCTGTCTGTAGTATGGTGTAGGCACGATAACTTTCGAAAGATTGATCAGATTGGATTGTGCTTTGGCACACTTTTTTATGGCCTGAAAAGAAAGAACGAGTTCGTTAACCAGCTATTTCGGATGGAAATTCAAAAAGAGGAACAAAATATACTAATAACTCTTACTGATAAAAAAAAAATCACTGGAGTTATAGCATTTTGAAAATTCAGCAAACCAAATGCAAGTGAACATTTTAAATCGAGAAGCGCACGGTATGAAAAAAAGTCAAGAAGAGAAGAACGTTGCTTTTTGAAGACCTTACAATATTTTCATAACAGCTTTTTGAAATGTGCACTTGCGAGATGAGGTACTTTAGAAACTGTTGGTATCTTCTTGAAATAAATTCAGATTTAACTTGAACAAATCTTTTCATGATTGAAGTTTTGTTTTAGGGTTTCTTAGCCCCCCCCCCCCCCCCCGGGCAAAAGAGCATAAACGTCAACATTTTTTTTCAATAATTTTTTTTCCAACAAATCTTTGTTATATCAAATCAAATATCAAATATGTTCTCAAAACATTTTTAGAACATCCCAAAAATATACAAAGTTAGGGAAAATTACGTTTATGAATGTTGAATGTCACAAAGGTGCTTCAAAAATATTTCTGGATCATTACACATTTTGAAACGTAATTTGGCCTGAACTAGGACGCTTAATGAATGTTACGAAAAATTAAAATATTTTACAGAATTGAAAAACATTTTTCTTTTTTTATGTTTATTTAAATCTACGCGATTTTTCTTGTGATACTTTGAAAATGCTAACAAAATTCAACCTCACTTCCTTTGTTCGCGCAAAATTCCTTTAAAAACCAAATACTTGCAAACAAAAATATGTTTATTTTACTGTAAGATACCAAGTGAGAGATATGTATGTGGTCTAGGCCCAACAAAATGAATTGACTTTATTAAAAAACAAAGAATTTTTCCCATTGTAGTCTACAATATTCCTTGATAGTGAAAAATAATTCCGGTTCAGATTTAGATATATTTATTGATGTGCTATTCAATTAAATTGCTTCATTTTCCTCAAACCCCGGTTGAGGTAACCAAATTCTGTTCTTTACATTGATTCGTGAAATATAAATACCTCATAAATACAAGGCTGAGGCCTGTATATTCAACGAGATAACGACTATAGCATACATTATATACTCTAATGAAGCACCAGGATAATTATTAGGTACACTATACATTGAATTCTTCCTTCATACCTTAATCAGTTTTTTCTCTTCTTGCAAAAAATGAGTATCTTCTATACTCTGGTCTCATCTTTGGCTGTTATCCTTAACTCGATTGGTGAATATAATACTCATGAATTTTTTAGAATATTTTCAAGCTTCCCTAAAATAACGATTTGTCTGATGCAATACGTATTCTATCCTAACTTTCTTTCCTCTCTTCTCGCTTTTTCTCTCCTCTCTTTCTTTTCATTCTCCTTGGCTGCGATGTTTCTGTCAGCTGGTGCCGAAAATTCGATAACGAACATGGTTCGTTTCTCGAATATAAAGTTCCAGTATATGCGGCACTTCTTATTGTCGCAAATTGACTCTATTTCCCTAGGAGCGTTTGGCAGAGTGGTATTAGGGCTAATGCCATCAAAGTGACAGAAATGTTAATAAAGCACTCTTGGTGCCGCATTGTGCTTTGGATGTACGTCGTTCCCGCATGAGTTGGACAACTAGATAGTATGTATCCCAGATGATCAGGGTGTGCATGACACGCTCTGAACCTATCATCGGGGAATGTTTTGGTTCAATATTGATTCATAATTGATAATGATTGATATCGGTCTGTAGTTTTTTACATTCGAAGAAACTCCGCTTTTCAGGATATGTCATACTTCTTAGCGCAAAGTTAAAGATTATTGTAAGCGATGTGACGAAAATACTAGACAATTTATTAATTTGTGAACAAGCAACAGAGTCTAATCCTGATGTGTGTTTAGCTGGAAATTTTTTTATCGCAACTAATACATAATTTTCAGAGATCCATGAAAAATCACCCACGAATTTATGTTTGGCTAATTAGTTGGCTCATTTGCTGATGTTCAAGTTAATATACAAATCTCTCAGTTTTAAAGAATATTTTTTTCAGAAGAATTAATTTTGAGTGAATAAAATCTTAACAGATTATCGATAAGAATAACAAAAGCGATGAGAATAAAGTGTTTGGTGAGAGCTGAAAGATCTTCAATACATAATATTCTTGTAAGTTTAATATTTTTTCCGAGAAAAATAATCCTTTCTTTTTTGAAAAGTATCATCTATAATAATTTTGCAATTCTTGAATGTATAGTTTAGTACATTTTCCGAAAATTTGCTTTTCCCCACAACACAGCATGTGGCCTAGGCCCAAAAAACTGGTTCAACTTCCTTAACAAAAAAATAATTTTCTCACTATGTTCCATAAAATATTCAACAATAATTTTAAAAATTTTCGATTTAGACACAGTTTTTTTATCGGAATGCGATTCCAAGAAATCGCTTCATTTTTCATAAACCACGCTTGAGATAACCAAATTTTGTTCTTCACGTTGATTTATGGAATATCAATATCTCATAAGGATAAGGCTAAGGCCTGCCTGATTTACGATATAACAAGTACAACTTATGTACGACATACTCTGAAGAAGCCTCAGAATAATCATGAGTAATAATGTTAATAAACTTCTTCATTGCTGCTTTCATCAGTTTTTTACATAAGTGGAAAAAATTAGATTTATCTATACTTTGTTCTTATCTTTGGTAGTTATTATTAACTCTATTGGTAAATATGATAATATACTGCATCTTACATTTCTAAAAACATTGTTAAGCTTCACGACAATAAACGTTTTGCCTGACGTAATGTGCATTCTCTCCTAATCGCTATTTTTCCGAACACTATTTGAATTGGTCCCGAAATGGGGAATCTTCTTTCTATCTCATCTATCTTAATTCGAAATTAAGGCGCCATATGCCAAGAGGAATTACAGAATTATTTCGCGAATGTAGGGGGCTGGGATCTCTGAATGTCGCTCAAACCCAAGCAGCCAGCCCCCTCCTCTCTCTCCTGCAAAATAGTTATGTATCTCCATTTAACATTCAGCGCCTCAATTTTGCCACAAGGAGTTCATGACATTCCAACGTGCCTTTGAAAAATAATATGAATGTAATTCTGTTTCTTCTTGCAGAGTTGAGTTCAGGCTTTGAGTGTTTACCTAACGGCGAGCCTATTCCTGGTGTTCCTCGTTCCAGGCCTTCTTATTTTTTCGACCGACCTGATTCTCCTGACAGGTCTCTTCCACCTGCCAGACTTTCTTCTCCGGACAGGCACTCTGCACCTACTGAGCCATCACTTCGCGCCAGGTCCAGATCTCCTGCTGCCAGGCGTATTGTTTCTCTTACCAGGCTTCCTTCTTTTGACGGATCTGGATATGAACTGGAAGAACTTAAATTTATTCGGGTCACCTCCTATCTGAATTCTCACCGGGAATTCGAACTTCAAAGATACACATTTCCTGCTGATGAACGAATTAGATTATCCGCAGGAAATAACAAATTTGTGCCAATTCCAAACCAAGAGCAAATTGTGTTATCAACATCTGAGGGTGACGTCTTCGCCATATTCGAGAATAGTGACTTTCTTGCAGGTTTTTATGGTCCTAGTGGCAGAAGACGAGTGAAAATAAACATGGAAAGCGGCACAGTTACCAAAATGACCGGAAAAGAAATCAAGGAAGCTCCGGTAGGATCTCACTACCCAATTAGATTGCATTATATAATAAAACATGTAAACCCTTGTGTAAACCACAATCCTCCACACTCATTCGGCTTAGAATGTTAAAATTACCTTTTAACTACAAATTATAGTAAAATTCAATGTATTTTGTTCCTCAAGGCTTTCATCTTCTTTCAATACCCCATCCAATCTTTTGTGGCTCCTTTTCCTTCATTCCCAGTAAAAAAAAAACTAATCCGGGAGGATTGCTGTGAACTAATGTGTTGAAATTTGCCCGAATTCTGCTCTCTGATGCATTAACACGAATTGGGCCAGAGCGAATTGAATTCGTATCAATTCACCTTAATTCGTGGTCGAGGTCATTTCGAAAAAAAAGTAATAAAAATTGCATGCCGCGAGACTCGAACCAACGATCTCACGCGTATAAAGTCCAGGGGACGAAAACTGATCTACGGGACTCATTGATATTTATTTACAACGGATCCTTTATGCCGAGTGCGTTGGTTATAGCTTACGAATTCGATTGAATAGGCTAGTCTTCAACTGTATTCGCGCTGGCAAATTCTGGCGAATTGAGGCATGACTTAAAATCTCGTGAATTAAAATGAATCGGTGGACACACGAAATAATTCGTGCTGACGCATTCAAACGAATTAGATCCCCTGAAAATTGTTCACTGAATTTGGGTGAATAGGATGTTTGAAGACTTTATTACTTTTCAAGAATTCACCACCACCTCCGTTTCGAGATTGTCGCAAAGCAAGATTCACGGGGGCTCCTGGCGAATTCTTCTCAATTCGTCCCAATTAGTTTCTTTCTACTGGGTGTACAAAAATATTCTCAAAGAAATGTATTACAGGTTTGTAATGATTGAATTGTAATCCTATGCAATAAATCTTGCGACAGAGTGAAATGTACCTGCCACTGGTGAAAGTAGTCCAACATAATCTGATGACAACACCACGATGACAAAAATTGCAGCGTGGTCCAATTTCACAACTCTGGAATGGAAGCTTCTAATGTGTCCCCTTAGGGTTTACATTGTTCTTGTATCTCTTCCCTATTCCTTCACACACCCCCCACACACTTACTTGGTGGTGGGAGGGGGTCCTACAGTTTAAGGTGGGTTCCGAACCACCAAGAGCAACAGCCTTAAGTACTTAGAGAACCTTTTTCTCTAGAGGTACCGGTCCCACGACTCTCCGGAGATGAACAACTCCCTTGCTAGGCAAGTGTTCACCGCATGGGCCACCGAGACTCTTCCAGAGTGCGAGGCGGGAATCGAACCCGCAAGCCGACGGAGTGGGTCCAAAGCCTATGCCTTAACCCTCACGACCATCGTCCCACTCTAATTTCACAACTCTTGAAGTCCATTTACCGGAAGACCCGGAAATGGCAGAGGGTGCTCGGATCCAGTGACACCACTCCAGAATTTGGGCCCTCATAATTTTTACTTCAGGGTTCTGAGTAGAGAAAGTACATCGAGAAAAGGAAATCCAATCAGACCTTGAGCCTTGAAAGCCTTGAAATTCGGACATTTTTTTGGACAAAACGTTAACAGTCTATTGATTTTAAATCCAGCTATTGAATTTGACTAACAGTTCTCATAGAAATATTTTAGTGCCAGATTTATTTTACTTAATGATACCAAAAGAAAGATATGCATGTGGCCTAGGCCCAAAAAATTATTAAACTTTATCAACGAACAAATAAAGTTTCTCATTATAGTCCATAGCATTTGTAAATAGCTAAAACTAATTATGGGTAAGATTCAGATTCTTATCAACGTGCGATTCAAAGGAATCGCTTTATTTTTTTCAAAACACAGTTGAGTCAAATAAATATTTTTTCTTCGAACTCACTAATGAAGTGTAAATATTTCAGAAGTACCACCTTTAGCCCCGTGTAATTTACGAGATAACGAATATAGTACGTATTATATACTCTAATAAAGCAGCAACATTTTTTCTTTATTTGGGAAAAATGAGAATCGTCCAAACTCTGATCTCTTCTTTGGCAGTTATTCTTAACTCTATTGGTGAATATCATAATGAAATATATTTTATGTTTCAAAAACATGTTTATTATTTATGGAAAAAACAATTCGACGTAATCTGCATTCTATCCTATGATAACTATTTTTTCCGAAAGCTGTTTGAATTGGTCCAAAATATGCAATCTTCTCTCAACCTTCCCAGACATCCCTCAAAATTGAGGCGCCATATGCATAAAGAAGTTACTTTTTTCCTGTGTTCCAGCTTTTCTTTTTTTCTCCTTTTGTCATGTATGTCGTGGGTGTGGTGGACCCACACTGGTAGTATTTATCCACCTAGAAACACTACCCGAATCGGGTAGTGAGGCAATGAACTTTCGAGTTCGAAATGCTAATCAATTTTTTTTATTTTTTTATTTTTGTCATGTATTTCTCTCCTTTTTTATACCCTGTGTTCGTTTTCATATTTTCCTACGTTCCTTTTTCATTTTTTCCTACGTTCCCTTTTTCTATATTCCTGAGTTCCCTTTTTCCACGCTTTCCCTTTTCCCTGTGCGCCTGCTTTCGTTTCTCCTTTTCTTCTTTTTCCCTGTATTACTCTTTACCTTTTTTCTCCGTTTCTATGTTCCTCTTTTTCTGTACTTCTGCTGCCTTTTTCCTGAGTCTCTGCTTTCTTTTTCCCCCTGCATTTTCGTATACCACCCGCCTCCCTTCTTTCCTGCGCTCACTTGTTCCTATTTTCCTGTGGTCCTTTTGCTAGTGTTGATGAGTTCCTTTTCGCCTGTATTTCCGTTTTTTTTCTTCACTGTTCCCTGTGATCCTGCGCTCCTTTTTTCCTGTGTTCCTGCGTTTCTTTTTTCCTTTTTTACTGTGTCCTACGTACTTTTTTCCCACTTTTCTCGTACGTTCCTTTTTCCCTATTTTCCTGTCTTTTCTCT
Source organism: Andricus quercusramuli (assembly GCA_932178445.1). Taxonomy (NCBI): domain Eukaryota; kingdom Metazoa; phylum Arthropoda; class Insecta; order Hymenoptera; family Cynipidae; genus Andricus; species Andricus quercusramuli. Next base: position 23,158 of record CAKNXH010060124.1, read on the forward strand.
TTTCTTGCGTTCCTTTTTCCCTGTGTTCCTGCTTTCCTTTTTTCATGAGTTTCTGCTTTCCTTTTTTTTCCTTTTTTGCGATGTTTCTTTTTCTTATTCTCTTTTTACAGTATTTGTTTGTATTTTTGTCTGTTGAAAAATAATGATGTATCTTCTTTTAGCATTCCGCTTCGTAATTTTGCCACGAGAAGTACATGAGATAACAACGTGCCTTTGTAAATGAAATGAATGTAACAACTTGTAATTTCCTCTTTCTTCTTGCAGAGTTAAGCTCACACTTTGAGTGCTTACCTAACGGTGAGCCAATTCCTGGTGTTCCTCGTTCCAGACCTTCTGATTTTTCGGACCGACCTGATTCTCCTGAGAGGTCCTTTCCACCTGCCAGGCCTTCTTCTCCGGACAGACAGTCTCCTTCTGCAGAGTCACTACTTCCCGCCAGGTCTAGATCTCCTGGCAGGTGCAGTGCTCTACCTACCAGGCTTCCTTCTTCTGACGGATCTGGATATGAACTTAAAGAACTTGAATTCGTCCGTTTAATTTCCAAAATGAATCCACATTGGCAATTTAATCTTCGAAAATACACTTTTCCTGCTGATAGACGAATAACGTTGACCGTAGGAAAGAATAAATTTGTACTAATTTCAAATCAAGAACGAATTGTGTTAACAACATTTGGTGGTGAAGTCTTCGCAATATTGGAAACTAGTCAGAATCTTGCTGGATTTTATGGTTCTAAGGGCAGAAAACGGGTGAAAATAAATATGGGAAGCGGCACGGTTACTAAAATGACCCGAGATGAAATCGCGGAAGTTCCAGTAGGACCCCACCGACCAATCATAACTTATTTCAAAATAGAACATGTAAACCTTCGTGTGAACCACAATCCTCAACAGCATTAACTCAATGAAAACAAATTTTAAGCTAAAATATAATATTGTTTGTTCGGAACCGGCTTGAATGTTAAAAGTACCATGTAACTACAAACAATAATAAATAGTCAATGTTGTATTTTGTTCCTCAAGACTTATATCTTTGTCAATGCCCTATCCAGTTTTTTTTGGTTCCTTTTCCTATATTTACGAAAATATCTTCAAAGAAATTTATGACAGGTTGTATAAAGATTCAACTCTAATCCTATACAACAAATGAAGGATTTCAAGGCTGAAGGGGTGCCCACCTCTACCGCGAGTCATCGGGTGGTTTTTGTCAAGCGACGTTGATTGGCTGCCCTGGCCTTGTGTCGATGCGCGCGCTGTTAGCATTTGTTCGCATTTGCGCATCATGCACTTCAGTGTTTTTGTTGACAGGTGACGTCATAGTCATGCTAGGATAAGTGTACATGTCAGGAAGTTTGCACAGTTGGCAGATCTTGACATGGTAATGCATATGCCTTCTTGAAGAAAATATTCTAAACGTAATATATTATATATTTATATATTCATTTCATTTTACGTAAAATGAACACAAAATATCAAAAAATGAAGAATGAAACTGAGATGCGTGCCTTCGTGCGATTATGGCTTCTAGTATAAGCTAAGTAAACGAATGTGCGATTCGAATATTGAAGCCGCGACTGTGAGGTTTTATATTTGCCCCATATAGTGACAGAGCAGAAGATTACGATGACGTTGCGAGTATAGAGCAAGTTGAAAATAATGAAAATAGTATTGCAGATGAAAGTGAAGCTCCAGGTGAAAGAAATTATTTGGGTTATTCGTGAAGTACGGGAAAAGTCAAGTTCACTGTAGGGTTTCGAGACGTCGAGGAGACTCTAAGAGAATTTAATGGTAATATCGATTTTCCGATTGAAAGATGGGTCGCGAATTTTGAGGATGCTGCAACACTCTTTGGCTGGAAAGATATTCAAAAAGTGATTTTTGCCAAAATGTCATTGAAGGGACTCGTTAAATTTTTTGTTCAAAGTGAGTCAGGATTAGTATCATGGGATAAGTTGAAGAAAGCATTGCTCAAAAAATGTTCAACAGAAGTGAAAAGTGCGTAATTGCCCACGATGCTTTCTTAGCGCAAAACTAAGGAATCTGAAAGTGTTCAAGAGTATTTTATAGTAATGTGCGAACTAGTATCAAGGAATAAAATTGAAATGGAAGCTGTATTTGAATACGTAATTAATGGTATTAACGATAGTAGAACTAATAAAGTAATTCTTTATGATGCGAAGTCTGTGACTGAATATAAGGAGAAGTTGAGAAATCACGAGAAAATGCGGGGAAATCTTAATGAAAGACAATCTTTGAAATGTTTCAGATGTAACGAGTTTGCTCACATTGCTGCTGATTGTAAAAACAGAAAACAAAGTAATGACTGGCGGACTAATGTCAATATTGTTAATACAGGAAGTAAATCTGAGTCATTTAAAACGATTAAGATTGAAAATAATGAAATGTTAGCGTTTGTAGACATGGGCAGTCCGATTATTTTGATGAGAGAAGAGGAGTTTGTCAATTTTCAGTCCTTTAAATTACAAGATACTTATTTACAGTCAGGAGGATTTGGTGATAGTCAATCGGCTACTAAAGGCCATTTTGAAGCAGAAGTAAATATGGATGTTCATGAACTTTGATTGTATATTAATGTGGTACCTGTTGATGCTATGAATCACATCGTTATTATTGGGAGAGATATATTAAATCAAGTGCCTTTGAATTTTGATGAAGATAGTGTTAAAGTTGTAAAAGCTGACAAAACTAACTTCATAGCAGCAATAGAGATAACACCGGAAATTCAAAGTAATATTGATGAGATTGCTGACTTAGCAGTGATTGTAAGGAAGTTCCGTACCTATTTGTTGGGGATCCAGTTTAAGCTAGTGACAGACTATTTAGCATTTAACCAGACGATGAGGAAGAAAGAAGTTTCACCGAGGATATGGAGATGGGCAGAGAAATTGAAACCTACACTTACAACATCGAACGTAGGCCAGGATCGCGAATGCGTCACGTGGATGCTCTAAGTAGGCATACCGTTTTGAGTATTGAAATTGATGATATAACGGCCAGAATAATTGAACTCCAACAAGAAGATGACGAACTATAGCTGATGAAACGTGCTATCCTGGATAAGAATGATGATAAGTACAGACTGCGAGACGGAGTTTTATTCAAGTTTGTTGATGGCATCGATTTACTGATGGTTCCATCTTCAATCGAAATGGATGTAATGACGGATGCTCACGAGGAACGTCACGGATCTGTCAAGAGAACGCAAGACAGTATCAAGCAGGAATATCACATTCCTCAACTAAAGACTAAAGTCGAAAAATGCATCGCAAACTGTGTTCGATGTATGCAGAGATTCTGTAAAAATTGTGGACTTCTTTTCATTCCGTTTATGAAGTAGAGCCCAGAAAGTATGAGAAGAGAGAGGTTTGACAGATTAGATGTCTTTGTATAAATTTATCCGTATAATAAGTATTCATTTGGTGATATCTCATGATATCAGCTCAAGATATAAATAGCGATAAGAATTAAATGGTCGATCAGAGATAAAAGTTCGGATTCTTATCAAAGTCCGAAATTTAAATATCTCATAAGTACCACCTTCTCTCCTGTATAATTTATGAGACAACGAATATAATATATTATGTATCATATACTATAATGAAGCAGCAGACTAATAATTAGTTACACTCTCAATCAAATTCTTCTGTCATACATTAATACGTTTTTTTATTACTTTTGGAAAATGAGAATCGTGTATACTCTGATCTTATCGGTGGCAGTGATCCTTAACTCTATTGGTGAATATCCTAATATAATATACTTATAAATTTTGAAAACATTTTAAGCTCTTTGCAAATAACTATTTGACATTATCTGCTTTCTATTCTATAATTGCTATTTTTTCCAGCTTTTTTTCTTCTTTTTTTTCGTGCGACCCTTTTTCTCGTTTTTGAAATGAAACTTCTTTAGGGACGGTGCTGGTCCATGCTGGTCCTGGACCCCACCCCCTCTCTCTCCTCAGAGAATTTTTTTTTCAGGAAAATAAGTATTCAGTGAATGAAATCTCTTCCTATTAGCGATATGAATAACAAAAGCGATACGAATGAAATGTTCGGTAAGAGATAAAAGTCCTTCAATACATAATATTCTTATAAGTTGCATCTATTTTTCGTGAGAAATAATCTTTTCTCTTTCCAAAAATACAATCCATGAAAATATTTCAATTCTTGTAAGTGTAATTAAATACACTTCCCTAAACTTGCTTTTCCGCACGACACTGCCTGAAACTGGCACAAAAATTATATAACTTTATTAACAAACAAATAATTTTTCCCATTATTGTTCACAATATTAGTGAATAATTTAAAAAATTTCGGTTTGAAACAGATTTTTATTTGAGTGCGATTCTAGAAAATTGCCTAATTTGTCATAAACCACTGATAAGATAATCAGATTTCGTTCTTTACATTGATTTATGAGATATGAATATCTCATAAGGATACGACTAAGGTCTGCCTAATCAAAGAGATAACGACTACAGCATATGTATGATACACTCCAATGAAGTAGCAGAATAATTATAAGTAACGCTGTTAATAAAACTCTTCATTAACGGAATTATCAGCTTTTACATAAGAGGAAAAAATAGGATTTATCTATACTCTGGTCTTATTTTTAGCAGTCATTCTTAAATCTATCGGTAAATATAATGCTATAATGGGGCTTCAATTTTTAAAAACATTTTTAGGCTTTCCGCAAATTAAAATTTGTCCGACGTAATCTGCATTCTATCCTAATTGCTATTTTTTTTGGAACACTATTTGAACTGGTGCGAAATGGGCAATATTCTCTCCATATTCTCTTTCTTGTTTCGAAATTGAGGAGCCATATGCAAAAAGGAGATACATAATTATTTCGCGAATGTAGGGGGCGAGGGGTCTCTGAATGTCATCCAAACCCAAGCAGCTAGCTCCCTCCCCCCTTTTCAGCAAAATGATGATATATCTCCTTTCAGCATTCAGCGCTTCAATTTTTCCACAAGGAGTCCCTAACATACCAACGCACCTTTAATGTAATAAATGTAATTCTTTGTTCCTTTTTACAGAGTTAAGTTCACACTTTGAGTGTTTACCGAACGGCGAGCCTATTCCTGGTGTTCCTCGTTCCAGACATTCTGATTTTTCGAACCGACCTGATTCTCCTGAGACGTCTCTTTTGCCTGCCAGACCTTCTTCTCCGGACAGGCCTCCTTCAGCCGAGTCATCTTTACACGCCAGGTCGAGATCTCCTGTCAGGTGCAGTGCTCCACCTACAAGGCTTCCGTCTTCTGACGGATCTGGATATGAACTTAAAGAACTTGAATTTATCCGGTTTATTCCCAATAGGAATTCGCACCGGCTATTTGAACTTCGAAGATACACTTTTCCTGCTGATAGACGAATTGCATTATCCGTAGGACATAATGAATTTGTGTCAATTCCAAACCGAGAGCAAATTGTGTTATCAACACCTGAGGGTGACGCCTTTGCCATATTAGAGAGTATTGAATTTTTCGCTGGTATTTGGGTAATTGTCAAATTGAAGGCAAACTTGAAGTCCCAATAATATAACATTAACTTAGAAGCTCGTGCCGATTTTTTTAAAATTTTAATAAACACTTATTATCATCCTCTACAGAATGGGCAGTTCCTTTTTTTTATTTCTGTTCCTATTTACTTTAATTTAATATAAGAACACCCGAAACGTCATTACCGTACGGCGTCCCAGTAAAATATTGTAGTTACAGTTGAGTAATAAATACAAAAATATTAGGCGTATTGTTTAATACAAGTTTTTATAAAATTGAGCTTAAAATATTAACTCTCTTTTCTGTGAATCCGATATTAAAACTGAAAAGTGCATCTTGACAACAAAAACGTCATTACCGTACGTGCGTTAAAAACCATTTTCCGAGTGAAAAAAATTTATGAAAACAATTCCGTTACTTGCTTGGTGGTGTTTTCTTTCATAAGTAGGTGACTTTTGATAATTAAAATTTGTTATTTTTTTATAAACAATAAAAAAGGTTAAACTTTAACATTTTTCTCGTATCATTACCGTACGGTACAATAGAACAGCTTACGACTGATTATATGCGCGTGCCCATGGATTCATTATTATTTATTATTTTCATAACTGCCCCTTTTGGATTTAAAATAGTTACATGTGATAAGATCAATTTCCGTTATGGAATATTTAATTCCTAATAATAATATGATTGCCACTGTAGGTGCTGAAATTTGCCTACAATTTGACAATTACCCATTTATGGTATTAGCGGCAGAAGACGGGTGAAAATAAACATGCAAAGCGGCACGGTTACCAGAATGACCCGAGATGAAATGACAGAAGCTCCGGTAGGATCTCTCCGTCCAATCAGATCGCAATATCATATAATGAAAAATGTAAACCCTCTTATAACCCACAATCCTCCACACCATCAACACAACTAAAACAACTGTGAAGCTAAAATATAATATTGTTTGTTCTTAGTCGGTTTAGAATGTTACAAGTACCCTGTAACTACAAATAAGAGCGAAAAGTCAATGTATTTTGTTCCTCAAGGCAAATTACATTACAGAGTTACGTTATAGAATTAACTAGTTTTTTAATTTTTGAAGTCTTCCGACAACTCCCCATCCAGTTTTTTTTTGTTCCTTCTTGTTCAGTTACGAAAATATTCACAAAGAAATATATTTCAGGTTGATGATGATTCAACTGTAATCCTAAACAATAATTTCCTACACAGAAAATCTCGGATTCTCTCGAACTACCTGGAAAACCTGTCATGCTAATCCCCTCCAATGTTATTTGAGTTCTACAAAAAATATCGAAGCGATATATATGTATCAAGATATCTCTACAATTTTCATATAGAGCACATTTCCCAAAAAGAGCTGCTTTGCCCAAGTTTAGACCTAAGCTTTAGACCTATGTTTTAAAAATGTCCAATACCAGATGTTTTAGTTAAACTAGTTATTGATTTATTTATGTATTCTTTGCAGTTATCTGTAAATAAAATTCTAGGAGTTCCCTATTTTAAAATTATACGTTTGTGAAATTATTTTTCAATTGTCGATACTAATCTATTTTTAACTTGAATTATTTCTATCCATTCAGTGAACATATCAACGAAAACTAGAATATATTGATTCCCTGACTTTATCATTGGTAGCGGGCCCATCATATCGGATGCTACCACTGTCCACGGTTCTCCAATTATTCTCTTTCCCAATAAACCCATATGATCATTTACTTTCGGTTTATTCCTTTGACAAATGTCACATTCTTTTACGTATTTTGATGTTTCACAGTACATTCCAGACCAAAAATAATTTTCGGCTTTTGCATAGGTTTTTTCCATACCTAATGAACTGCTTGTTTATTGTCATGATTCTCAATTTAAACTTGTTTTCGTAATTATTTTGGTGTCGTTAATTTCCTTGGGTTGCTTCGATCTTGTTAACGCATCTGGGACATGGTTTAAACTTACTTTCCTGTAAACGAACACTTTTTTTCTGAAGCAGAGTATTTACGTTCTGCGCCATTAAGACCAAATCCTGTATCGCTAGCATCGGTTTTAAGTTGTAATTGACTTCCAAAATCAGAGCAGGGAAGAATTGGTGCTGTCGTTAGTAAGTGTTTAATAGTCGTAAGAGCCTGTTCCTGTTTGTCAGTCCATTCGCACTTTACTTCCTTTTTAAACAGTTTTCGCAGAGGTTTTATAATTTCTGCAAATTTCAGAATAAATTTGCTATACAATGAAGCCATTCCCATTATTCTCTGAATTTGTTCAACCGTGTTTGGTATTGGGAAATTTAAAACAGGTTCAATTTTATCCCTATCTTGAACAATTTTCAAATATTTTAGAAGTTCTTCGAAATTTTTGAAACTATAATTATATCATCAAGGTGACAAAATACATGCGGCTTTAATTCTGGTGTTATTATTCTGTCCATCAGGCGCTGGAATGTAGCGGGAGCATTTGTTAATCCAAATGGCATTCTCCTAAACTGATACATTCCTTCACCTGGGACTATAAATGCTGCTATTGCTTTAGATTTCTCGTCCAACGGTACCTGATGATATGCTGAACGAAGATCTATTTTCGACATGTATTTTGCTGATCCTAATGTATCCAATATTTCACACATTATAGATATTGAATATAAATATTTCTTTGTTATTTTATTGAGTTTCCTAAAAGTCAATTATCTCTATTAACTTGAAACCAACTTGAAGATTCTTCTTCAAAAACGTATAATTTATTTATTATAATTTATTTAGGTATAATTTTATAACTTCTTTGGAATCTAAAGAAACTATTCAAAAAATAAGTAGGAATGTATTCCGTATTATTTTAAAATTGTATGGGCCAGTTTGAAATTATTGGAAATGGTGATTGAATCATTCCAAATGGAAAAAGGGTTTCTTGAATTTCATGAGCATTATTTTCTATCATTTCCTCTCTTGTCCTATCTATTTCTCTACTTTGTCCATTCTGCTTTGTCTTTCTGTTTGGACTTGAAGCATATTTAATTTCAACATAATTCGTCGTTAAATTCAAATTCTGATTCTTCGAAATGAATAGTATTATTTCGTATTTTATCACTTTGGTTCACTACACTTCGTGTTGAATTTGAAATCTATCCATTTTATCATTTAAGTTTTGAATATCTTCTGAAAGTTCTTTTATAATTTTATCGCTTTCATTCTCTTCAAAATTAATTAATTCTTCCGCACCATCCCAAAATTCATTATTACTTTCTGAAAACGAATTGGTTTCAAACGTCCTAAAATTGATTTCTAGTTCTAGTTTTTACCTACTAGTAAATTCTATTCTCACGCTTTTATTTTTTAAATTTTATTTCCATTTTCACCTATCCGTATTATTGTTATTTTTCGGTTTGATGTTGTGTTTTTCAAACCCCTCACTTATGCAATACATCTACATGGAGTACACACAGGCATTTATATTTTCGGGGTCTTTTTATTTCTTGTTAGAGGTGGCAGAGCTTGCGAGCACACGAAGTTACCAACTATCTTTAAACGACATATAATTACCCGCACTTTTTCGGCTACAAATATGTTTCTACCTGCACTTTTCTAATATATTTTTCAATTTTTGAAGGAGGGCGCCAAACTTGCGAGGGATCTCGCAAATTAAGGGATGGGAAGGATTTGGAGCGTCGAGAGAACGGGTGAAGTAAGTGATTCAGAAAACATTCAACATTAAGGTTAATTTTTTGCACTAACTTACAGTGTTGGTGGGACCTGTTCGCCCACAAATTTGCCTCAAGCAGAATTTGGTGTAGGAAACAGGAGAGTGATATGCGAGTACGAGGTTTTGGGTATTAGAACCAGGAAGTGGTACTCTCCCCACTCCTGGTCCTAGGCCCGAGGGTTGTACAGTAGCGGGAAGCTTGTCACTTTGTTACACCAATTTAAAATTCAAAGCAAAATGAATAAAATCATAAGCCACAACCAAAATATAAAAGTATATGGCATAAAGCATATAAGGCCCTATTTGTGTATTTTGGTCAAATTTGGGTCTAGCGAATCAGCTGAGGAAAAGAGGGTCTCCCAGTCACGCTCAGCATAGTTTAATATACTGTTCAGCGGAAGCTGGGTGAGCCTTATAGCCCGGGTATTATTGCACATAACAACGAAAACCCGTAAGATCGATTACCTTTAGATATGGCAGGAATGCGGGGTTTCTCGCTCGGCTCGACTCGTATCCGGTTGCGGTGATCCGATTAAAGGAGAGGTTTAGATAAAAGTGAAGTATAAGGCATAGGTTTCAGAACATAATTGTTTATCGTCAATCCGTTTACATTACCCGGAATAGCGTACGCATTGGACTATCGAATGTCAACTGTGCGAGTGATTTTGTTGTTTGTCGTGTCACGTCCCGAGCAAAAATGCGAGGGTAGTATGGAAAATAGGAAAATAGAGAGACCAGTGTGCTGATTATGTCAGGCTGGTAAGACCTGCCCAATTATTTGTTTCTTTGTTTGTGTGTCACTTATCAGCCCTACGCGGACTATGTCAGAGTATAGTGTTTAAATGAGTGAGAGATAGTTGTTTTAACAATTATTTTATTGTAAGGAATAAGCGTGGGACCGCTGCGTCGTATCGGTGGCGTGCCCTCCTGCCGTCCTTCTTTCTTGGTTTCTGGTCGGCTGTCGATGCTCTGCGTCGTCGTGTGGTGCGTGTTTACGAGCTTTCCGATTAATTTCAGCCTTGACACCGACCCCATACACATGTTTGTCGGTTACTTATTTTGGCCTTATGGATAATAATGAGAATAAAAAACAATATATGGATGCCTTAGCCTAGTCTAGGGGTTTCCACAATCGACAGGTGCAGCGTAACCCAGGATCGCACGACCTTTTTCAAGATCTACCATTTTTTTTTCGAAGGAAAACTGAGAGAAAATTTATGACCTCTCGGGAAAAAATCCCTGTTGGAAGGGCTCAGTTTTGAAATTTGAACATGGAGGACCCTTTTTTTTAAAGGGTTCCCTCGAATCAGGTAAAGGATTTTGACAGTTCTGGGTCAGAGCTTGGTAGATCCGACCTACTGGCCTGGGATCGCTAGTAGATACAGGATCTACTTTTGGAGACCCCTGGCTAGGGTGTACCTTATTTAGGGGGCTACAGAAATTGGGCGATTTTGGGGTGGAACGCCCCCTCTGTTTTTTCCTTTTGATATGGGAACGTCGTATATTAAATTTCAGTTAAATCGGACGATTGCAATCCATGCCGCAAGCGGCCTAAAGTACTGGATTTTAGATGAAATTCGCATTTATCGTTACGTTTCGGCCGTTTTAATATCTTTGGAGTGCGGAAATGATTTGAGTATCAGTAGGTTTTATTTTGATTTCATCATTTACTGATTCCCACCCTACCTACCCTACCAAGCCTCCCCCGCTCCATGAAACGAATGGAAATAAAACGACGTTTGTCGCTGGCGTTCCTCATGTGGCTCAGCCGTTGACTGCGGGCAATTTCTGACAGGAAACTGTTTTTTACGTTTTTGGTTCTGTTATACACGCGTGCTTTCGTTCGGTTCGCGATATGTGAATGAATGTGAGTGATATGAGTGCAACGATGACAAAGCGCAGTAGGAAGCCTGTCTACCTGATAGGTCACACAATTGAGGTCATAGCAGGATTCAAGTTACCTTCCCGGATACAAGTACTGATGTTTCTGATCCGCCAATTACGGGAATACACTGGTCTATGAGTGCTTCCGAAGCATGTAACGCTGTTGCTGATGCTGTGTGTGAAATATGGGAACGGGCTAGAATTCCGACGATGCAAAAGTGTGTCAGAACGACAAGTCCAGCTTAAAGATTCTGTTAAGGATACGTTTGAAAACCTCTTTGACGTTGCCCATGGCGACGCTATGGAAATCATGAAGATACATGAGATATAGATTTCCTAGTTCTACAGCGGCAGAAGGGGCGGCCTGGCTCGATCCTGAAATTCATCTTTTCAAGAGATTTCGCGAGGCGTGGAAAGACATAGATTCGTCTTCGTTCAACGCAGACTTCGCTGACAGCAGGTCGTCGGATCTCTTGGAACAATCGGGAGGAACCGTACTCACTTTTTTTTTGAGGAAGCTAAATGTAGGTGAAGTTTCTGAAACTGCTCTACTTACCGCTTGATAATATAATTGAATCAGTTTAGGCGCGGAAACAAGTTCTCTCCACCTGGTTGTATTCACGATGCGCGCTTCATGTCACAGACTCTATACGCACTGCAAATTCTTCTTTTCAAGGGTCACTTTGAGCTTACAGCTACAGAAGAGAGGCTTATTGGCGACTTCTGTCTGAGTACGCCAGTATGAACAAGAATCCGGTGACGTTTCAATCGCCTACAAATGCCTATCAGTTCAACCAAAATAAGTGTCAAGGTTTATTCAGCTAAACATGAATGATTTTGTATCCCCGAAATCAATGAACATCTTACAACGATTTGATTTAAAGACTGATTTTCTTATAAATAAATTTAAATTTAAAATTTAGAATTTAAAATTTAAAGATTTTTCGGGTTTCAATCGTGTGCGAAACTATGAATGTTGCCGACGTTTCGTGAACATTGCAGTTCACTTCTTCAGGGCTGACCTGAAACTAAAGTTTCAGGTTATGTTGTTCTTATATATGTATTCTCTACGATGCCCGTGATTGGCCAGAGTGCCCCCTGGTGGGGACTGCTTGAACTTGATTGGCCAATCAAGTCTTTAAAAAAAAAAAAAACCCCGGGAGGACGGAAAGCCAAATTGGATTGGTATTATATCCATTGTCCCTATTGATGTTATTAGGGTGTTTCAAGATTTCGATTGCTTCTCTATGTTTTCTTGGAAATTTATTGTACGTTTTGGCAATGACGGTTGTTTTGTCAAATAAAATACTATGTCCTGTTTCGATATGATGCTCAGCTACTGCTGATTGTGCGAAATGTTTTAGCCTAACTTTACTCTCATGTTCCTTTACACGTTGACTTACCGCCCTCCCGGTTTCTCCAATATAGACTTTACCACAAGAACAAGGGATTTGATATACTCCCGGATCACTGAAAGGTTCCTTTTTATCTTTAGGGTTATTTAGAAGTTGTCCTATTTTTGCGGGTGGTTTAAATATGGTTTGGATGTTGTGTTTGTTAAGAATTCTTCCTATTTGTTCCGTGATACCTTGAATGTAGGGTAGGATGGTGGTTGTTTTTCTCTCTCTTTCTTTAGTAGGTTGTGTCGACTTATTTTGTTGAGTGTATTTTCTTATTGCTTTATTAATTTGTTTCTTTGTGTAATCGTTTTGTATTAGGATTTGTTTAACATTTTGTAATTCCTTTTGTAAGTTATCTTTATCTGTTATAGAGACAGCTCTGTATACAAGGGAATTGATGACCGATTGCTTTTGAGATGGGTGGTGGTGGGAGGAGGCATGCAGGTATCTGTTTGTATGCGTGGGTTTTCTGTAAACTTCATGTCCTAATGTGTTATCAGATCTTTTATAAACTAGTACGTCCAAGAAAGGTAATTTTCCGTTTTGTTCAATTTCCATAGTGAACTTGATATTAGGGTGTATTTGATTGATGAAATCGAAAAATTTGTTTAGTTCGTCTAGTCCGTGTCTCCAGATGACAAAAGTGTCGTCAACGTAACGGCACCAGAATTCCGGTTTAAGCTTGGATTTGTTAAAGATTTTAGTTTCTAAATTTTCCATGAAAACGTTGGCTATTACAGGTGAGATTGGAGATCCCATTACTGCTCCTGAGGTTTGTTCGTAGAATTGGTTATTGAAAGAGAAATAGGTATTAGTGAGACAGTGTTCTATTAAAGGTGTGAGATTGGAGGGGAAGTTTGCAAATGATTTAATAATATCGATTGTATCAGAGATTGGCACTTTCGTAAAGAGAGATACTACGTCGAAACTTACTAGGATGTCTTGGGGTTGAATGTGAATTTGTTGTATTTTTCTGATGAAGTCAAAAGAGTTTTGGATGTGTGTGATAGAGTTTCCTGTGAAAGGCTTAAGTTTTTTGGCGAGAAAGCGTGCTAGGTTGTAAGTTGGAGAGTTTATTGCGCTGACGATCGGTCTGAGTGGGATGTTGTTTTTGTGAATTTTTGGAAGTCCGTAAAGTTTTGGAGAGATAGGATTAGTAGGTTTTAATTTAGATATTGTATCGCTGTCAATATTTGAGTCTTTTAGGAGGCTTTGTGTTTTTCTGGTTATTGTTTTTGTGGGGTCTTTTTTAAGCTTTTTATATGTATCGTCAGTAAGAAGGTCCATGATTTTGTTGTTATAGTCTTGTTTATTCATAATTACTGTTGTGTTGCCTTTGTCTGCGGGTAATATTATGATGTCTTTGTTCTGATTGAGTTCTTTAATAGCTGTTTTTTCTTGTTTTGTTAAGTTTGAGGAAGGAAGTTGGGCTTCGCGTAAAATGTTGGCTGTCCTGCGTCGTATGTCATTTGCTTTTTCGGGTGGAAGGGTGTATATTGTGGATTCCAAATTACTGATGATTTCTTCTTTTGGAATTTTGGAGGGGGCGACTGCAAAATTATGTCCTTTAGATAAGGCTGAAATCATTTCGTTGCTGAGATGATGGTTAGAGATGTTTTTTACTGTATTAGTTAATGGTGCGTGCTTTACTGGAAGT